>JAIPRL010011272.1:0-13868 GCA_025469235.1 Pemphigus obesinymphae
GAAGTAGGTATGGTTTATAGCTGAGCGATGACGGGAAAAAGTCATGACAGAGCATTTGGAGATATTCAACTTAAGGCCTATGGCTTCACCCCAGGTAACTAAGCGTTGGAGGTCGGCTTGGAGTAAAGAGCAGTCGTTTTCGGACTTTATCTGAAAGAACAATTTCATATCATCAGCGAAGATAAGTAGCTTGGCAAAATGGAGGACTGATGGGGCCGAATTGACAAATAGGGAGAAGAGAAGTGGAGAAAGTACAGCACCTTGTGGTGCTCCCATTGCCAAACGTATACCTGTATCAAGTATTGTTTCTAACTTTCCCAACATTTTTTTGTCTAAATTTTTTTGTCTATATATAATGAATATTTAACGTTGTGCGTCAAATAAATAATTACGTCGTGTGCTGTGTGTCCGAGATCAAAGGGTGCGTGATTATGTATGAGAATGATAAAAAAGAATGCGCAAAATACTCATAGTCGACGGAAAATGTGTGTGAGATGCGCCGAAAATACTTATGTCGAATATGACGCGCGACATAAATTTTTAACCAGTGTGGACGTGGCTTAAGAGTCTCCATGTGTGTGCGCTAAAGTCTAATAATTTAGACAGTAACGGAGATTTGTATATTTTGTTAGATTAGAGATTTATCACTGACTCGTTACACGTATCACAATTTTTACACAATTTGAAAATGTCCAATTAGCTCATCTCTGAAAATCTCCATTATTACCGAGTTCTGTCTATCCCGTTCACCCGCAATACATCGACACACACGCTATAATGAATAAAATCCCTTTATTAAATAACCATAATTTTCAGATAACCGATATTTGAAATAAGAAATCAAAACCGATATTCCGAATTTCAATAAATACTAAAAACGATAAATACAATCAATGATTTAATAAATGACTATACCTTCATTGTTGAGGACTGTGAGTAGGGTAATATATTTCCCAAAAAGTTTTAATATAAATCAAAAAATAATTTTCTTATTCATTAATTTTTTGAACTTAAAACATCTTCAGAAGGAGTTAAATACCATTATTAAAAGTCAAGTGTTGTGATAAATAGAAAAAATGTGTGCTGAATCCAATCAATCCAATCAATCCAAAATAAATCTACACAGATTATTCAAAACCATTATTTCATTTTAATCAATATGATACAATTATTCACTAACGAATATTAATATTTCTTTTTATCTATAGGCAATGCATAATTCATCAATTGTGCAGCAAACAAACTTGACCAAATTTACTTTTCAACATATTCTTGACGAAACACGAGCTTTCGCAAAATTTTCAGTTAGAACTATATAGAAGACATATAGAAGTTATATATCTTAAGTTAGTAGGCACTTAGCTTAATTAATCATTTTAAATGAAAATAATTAAATTTTTTATCTTTCCAAATGCGTTTAGTATACAAAAAACATATTTAATTATTTAAAAATTATAAACGGAATATATAAATAAATAATAATTATAATAATTATAGGTGTGTAGGTAACATAGTTCACAATACATATTTATGTCATAAATTACCTAATAAAATAAATAACTTTTATTATTTAATTTGAAATGCGTATAGGTAGCTAATAAAATAATTATATATATATATATATACATTTATCATTTAATATTACTTTTTTAATAATATAGGTAATAAAGTACATTGAAACACAGACTGGAAATTAATAACAATGAATTTGTTTCAAAACATGGTAAATATAGCATATTATATTTCATATGTTTCAATATGCAGAGAATCTCGTTAATACAACCGACCCTATAATATGTTTAACAACTTTCATTTAAAATAATTAATCACGATAATTAAAATCGAAAACCGTTTTATATGAATTTTGATATAAATAATGAATAGCAATTCTCGAAAATTGAAGAATGTGGTTATGTTATTAAATTTCAAATTTAAAAGCAACGACAAATCATCACATTTGAATAACGATATTAAGCAGAACTCGAAATATTTAAATATAAATATATAGGTACCCGGTACCTATCTACATTATAATATTAAAGTCCGAAAAAAAAAGATTAAAATAATAGGCATTTATGCATAAAAAAACCCTTGAAATATACATGCACCTAATATGCTTATATTCAAAATATATGCAAACATATTTTGTTTTATCCATATTTATTACTTTCAAATCAAGTGAAAAAATGAAAAAAAATTTAATGCCTTTTGAAGTAATGAAATTATACATACCTATATTATTTTATTTATTATTCATACTACTATGTTTTCATAAAATAGATATATTTATATTATAGATAAACAATTATAAGTGAATTTTTTAAATATTAAAAATTAAATCTGAACATTGATTTCTGGTTGAAATTTAAATAGATAAATTAAATTTTTTGGATCATAGACATCAACTTCTATGCACTATATTATTTTTTCTGTGCATTATCTGCTCTAAACCAATCGTCGATATTTCTTAGTTCTATCGAGCTGCATATTTTCAACAAAAAAAAAATATATATATATATGAAAAACCATACAATTGCGAACTGTAATAATAATAACAATAATAATAATAATATATAAATTATATTTATATTAACAAAGTATTATATAAATAGGTGTAGTCAACGACAACAATCTTCATTTTTATTATTATTATTAATTTTTTTTTGATCACCATAAAAATATTTAAAAATTAATACAAATAGTTATGATATCGTTTGTTAAAAACCGCGAGAACGAAAAAATGATGTTATCTAAAGACAGTGAAATACTAGTTTTGACCGCTCTGAGAAATAATGAAATTTCATTCCTGTTAAAAAAAAATACATATACCTATATAGTATAATATTAAGATTAATCACTGTGGATGCATAAACAATAATATTATAATTTGAATAAAGTTGTACATAAATATATCCAGATGTTTATTTCTATATATATATACGTTTTGTTCGTATCTTTCAGAATGAGTAATACATGTAAATTAAAAACATCGGAATATTATATTTTGTTTATGGTTGAATTTATCTTCTCCGATATTATTTCAGATTTCACAGCATACAAACCAAACAGACTTTCACGCACATTATTATTAAGTAAGCCAATGACCCAATGTTTTGTAAACATGTAGTTTAATTTAATTTATCGGACTCGGGCATTGATATATACAACTAAAACTACACAGTAGGTTTCTATAGTCCTCTGCATGTAAAAAAAAAAAAAAAAAAAAAAACAATAATTACTATTAAAAATAAAGTGATAATAATTTCTATGAAAATATGTAAAATCTAGTTCCTCCTAAAATGGAATAACTAAATTATTATTATTTTCTTGAAAATTCGTCAAAATACATTATTTGTAAATAAAATACTAGGTATGTTATCAGAATTATGTCATATTGAATAACTGATTGAATTTCCTAATTTGGAAAACGATGCCTAGGTATATGACTCTATATATTCTCATGAATACGAATGAAATCGATTTTAGTTGTTTAAATCATAACGAAAATTTGGAATTCTATCTCAATTATTGCACAGGACTACGGTGGCAGGAATAGTGGACATGAATTTGAATACGATAGTTACACAAAATCAGCATTAATTCGTGTGACGTTTTCTAAACCGTAACGTGTATACAGATACGCGTATCTATAACTATACTATATAATGGTATTTCATATCACTTTACATAATCGACTTTTAATTTAATCTAATCGGTACGATATTATAATATAGTAGTGAGACATTTATCTAAAACACTGAACGCTGAGGTTGTTCTGTCTGTTGTTAAACACCAACCAGGGAAAATCAGCATACAGACGGAAAAATTAAAAATATTTTGTTTGTCTATAGGTAGTACAGCTATTATCGTCCTCAGTATTATTGTAGATAACACTTATAAGGATATTTTTCCCTTATTCAAGAATTGTTAAATGGCATGTCAATGATATCAACATTGAGAATTGATAAAAAAAAAAACATTAATCAGAGATTCTAAAATTATGGGCCATAAGCAAATAAGAACGTGTTATAGGTATATAAAACACGTATTATATATATTATAAAAGTCTGTTTTCGAAGTCACTCAAATGAAGGGAGAAATATAACCAATGCTGGCCAAGTTAATGGTTTTTTTAAACGCAGTTACGTTAAGTTAATAGAAAAAATAGTAAAAGCTTAAAGTTAATAGTTAATTTTTTTTCTTAACGATTAAGTTAAGTTAAGATAAAAGAAATAACTTATTAGTTTAAGTTAATTTTATTTTTATTTTGTATGAGTCAATATAACATTTGAGATATATTATTTTGAACATTAAACGTTTTAAAATGTATAATAATCATTAACATAATATTATTGAAAATACTTCAATATATTTCTAATAATAATTATTAAAATTAACAATAAATAGATTCATAAAAATGTTTAACTATTAGGTAGGTACCTACACTTTTCTTCAAAAATCTAACAAATGGAAATTACTCATTGCAAATTACCTACCTAAATATTGTTTATTGGTGGAAAATCTAATATATTCCTCAATTTATATTTTGGGGAGATTATTATATTAATATAATATATAGGTAGTTATTCTTGTTTTATTTTTTTTTTTTTTTTATGGAAATAAATCACTTTTATAATATAACGACAAAAACCACTTAATTTTTATTCGACCATTTTGACAATAGACACAATATGAAATCAAAATGCATCAATTATTTAAAAATTAACTTAACTGAGTTTTAATTCAAAATAACCCGTTAATTAAAAGTTAACATAGCCAAAAATACGTTAAATTAATAAGTTAAGTCAACAAAAATCCAATATAAAAAGTTAAAATTAACTTAACTTATAATGTAACTATCAACTTATTAACTCGTTTATGCCCAGCATTGAATATAACTATATTTTTTTATATTATTTATATATTTAAAAATTTATATATTAATTAATATATCTTATACACAATTGTGCTTTTTCTTGGATATTGAATCCAATATTAATATCGGTAGGTACCTATTACATTTTTTTTCTGTATTTTTTTTTTCTCTTCGCCGTTCTCTCACCGTGCTCGGTTGTGTTTTTTTTTTTTGTGGTCAGAGAGCTCAAAATTTTTGCAAAACTGGCTGAAAATATTTTCCAAAGACGATAGGTTCCTCGAATTAAAAAAATAAATAAATAAAAAAACTCACAGGCCGTGCTGGAACACACCGTATTACACTAGAGGGGTGCCCTGCGGCCGTATATCGATTTCCAAATAATGGTTTACACCACGAGAAACGACTTTATTATTATTATCGACTACGTGTGCGGGCGGCACAAAAAGTCTTCTTAACGACGACGGCCGCGCGGAGGTAAATATTTATAATATAGGTGGGCCCCGTATATGCATGCCCTCAAGACCGGGTGGTTGTGTTGTTTGTATACGTACGTGCGTGCGTGTGTGTGTGTGTGTGTGTGTGTGTGTGTTTTGTTAAATGGCCAGCAGATAGGGTGATGGATCGTTATGGAGGGGATGTTTGTCTTGTGTACACTATGTGTGTGGAACATAATATTAAAACGACTACGACGACGACGACGACGTGACGGCCTAGTCAAAACACTACTAGACGAATGAATTATGAGCTGAATAAAGAAAAAAAACATAATAGGTATAAATACACACACACACACGTATAAATAGACACACACACACACACACGCGCGGTTTTTATGTTGAAACCCGTGTACAGATCGTTCAACGAGTTCCGGACGCTGACTGCGTAAACATGGCATTAATTAAATTACATTATTTTTAGAGCTCTCGTGGTGGGGACCGGGTCATGGAAAACGCACCGGACGATCTCCGCCAGACACGGGAACGCGTTACAGCATCAGCGGCGCGTGTCCCGTGACCGTGGTATACATTGCGGTTGTCGTCGGAAAAAACGGTCCCTTTTTCCCGGTCCGCTCTCGCTCGCCTCTTCCCAGCCGGATAAGATCTAACCGTCCGAGTTAATAACCGCCGACGAGTTGACGACGACGACACGCATTGCATTGCATCGCTTTGTGGGGGGGGGGGGGGAGATACTCTGTCTCAAGCTTTTGCTTCTACCTCGGATGTTGCAGGAGTCGTGAGTCGTGTGGGCGTGAACAGTTTTAGACGTTTACAATTTTAATGTTTAGGAGATTATAGTGGACGGTATCTTTTGTAACCGTCGAGGAGCCCGGGTCGGGTCGGAATGTGGGGGAAGTGTGATGCGATTATGGAGTTTTTAAGTTTGAAAGCGGTGGAGTTGATGAATTCAAAGATGGCGACGACAACGACGACGGTGTATATATGTATATATATATATATATATATCGTAATCACGATTTACGGTTATCAGCAACGGGATAACGACCGGAGAAGACAAAACGACGAATCGATAATAATAATGTATTATGAAGTACCTATATAGTGTATACAAGCAGTGTGACTTCGATAGAGAGAGAGAGGGAATAGATTGAGACGGCTCGGACACGTATTAACAAAGGAATATGTGAAATTGGGAAGTCGAAACGCCGGAAAAGATGAGAAGGAATGTATACAGAGTGATATGAGGTACAAGAGAAGAGGATGCGGTAGATTAAGTAGAGCGGAAGTACTGGACTGGGGTGGCTGACCCAAAATAGTGAGCAGAAAAAACAAACGAGAAGAAGCGGATGATATGACGTTTCCTAGTCTTTGTCGATATAATATCTGCAGGACACGTCAGGTGATATGAATTGTTCCAGTGGAACCGCTATTAAACCGTCACGTTTAAAAAAAAAAAATGTTTCTATGAGTATAAACATTTTATAAGCTATATTTCTACATCGGAATGAACTAATTTGAAATGAATTATAAAAATCTAAATGTTTTTAAAATTTGGATCAATTGAAATATTAGAATTGTAGAAATACTGAATTATCTGTATAAATTAGAAGTTTAGAACCTTTAGATTCCATGTATGTAATGATTAGAACATGTGTACAAGTATACTTATTACTAATATACGTTCGAATATGCCAAATATATTATGCGTTAAAAAGATTAAATATAGAGAAGATAAAACAAATATGTACTTCAATAAATATATTTCAAATATTTAAAAATAATTTTAAATTATAATATTAAACAATATATTTAGGTACCAACACATATTATGTAAGTGAGTCTTAATTTCAATAATGTCGATATATTAAAAAAGTAAATTATTATGAAGAATTTAGTGTTAAATGATTTATTTTCTAAAACGTATAATAGGTACTTTGTTAAAAAAAAATATATGGAAAATCGAAATAAGGCCTTTGATTTGTTTCGAAAATAACGAAAGTCAAAAGTGTAGAACCGGAACCGAAAAAAAACGGTACCACCGACTTGAAAATATATACCCAAGTGGATTGATGGTAATAGTTTGATAAATGGTTGAAAGCATTTTTAATGTTTTTTATAATTGTTACACAAAGCTCAGCGGAATATTTTAATTGTTTTTCTTTGTGCGTTTCAAAACGTTCATGTATTGTTGGACACTTTTAAACCGGATGGCCTACGTCGTTTAAAGGCAAACATAATTCCAATAGTATAATTTATCACGAACAATATCAATGTATAATTTACTTAGGGTGTGTTTTTTATCGTTTTAATATTCAAAAAGACCTTACTGTAAAATCTTTACGTAGGTAAGTGTCGTTATGGGAACATGTATATTTCTATTAAATAATAATCTAAATGCATTAGTCGGTAAAAAATTACAATAGATAATACAATTTTGTAGCTCACAATGAGAGCTTTTATCAATTATTACTATATATATATAGTATGAATTATGATTACTATACATAGGGCTGTATACAGTTGCAGGGTAAGTATCTACGGGAGGAGGGGTGTCCCTTTATCCATCACTTTACAAAGGCCGCTATATTTTATTTTAATGAATGCGTTCGAAAAAAATGTCATTTATAAAAGTATATTTTTATTCAAAATATTGAACAAAATGATTAAATAAATCGTACGAGTATAAAGTTTGTTTTACTAATATTAGATTATTATTTTTTTTTCTCGAAGACACTTACGTAGTTTTACATTAAAATCAGATGTTTTAAATTTTTGACAGAAATGCAACTACCTAATAATATAACGCGTTGAAATGGAGGTTTTCAAACATTTTAAATTATTTATCACACCACTAAATAATAATGTATAAAAAATAATAAATAAGGGAAAATACATAAAAATCCACGCTCCCCATTCCCACCCACCTTCCCCACGGTAAAATAATAGATATCCCACTGAATATCTATATAATAATTAAATATATTTTGTAATTTAAATATGAAAATATTATTTAAAACTAAAAAAATAACCAATAAAAAACACTTACCTCATGGGGTGGAATACTGGTAGTGGATATATAAAATTGTATAACAATATTAAATTAATATTAAACGTACAAACATTAAAAAACAGAAGACAATATTCTTATTCCGTGTTTTTCAGTAAATGATCTCTCCATACTTGGTCTCATCTCCTTTAAAATGCACCATCGTACTATAAGAAACAAACAACTGTTTTTCGTTCTCGCATTTCTCTAAAAAATGGATGTTATTGTTATCAGCCAGGAATACCTTAAGTAATGATAACTTATTTCTATAAATTTTACTACTGTCTATTACTATGTATGCATGTAAATATATTTATATATTTTTTTTTCTTATTTCTTCGCTTAGTATTAACTTAATACGATAATTTATAATTATTTTATTATTATAGTACTCTACTTTATGACTTTATTATTGTATCATTATTATTTATTCTATATTTATATTTAAATCTTTATTTTATAACTTATCATTGTTTTTAACTTACTGTCAAATATCTGTTAATATTATTAAATAAATATTAAATGATTTCTTTCAATTAATCGATTTTGAGCGGAGCTTCGAAATAATATACATAATTAATATTAGTCAATAATTTATACTGTACTATTTTTAGTCAGGAATTTTTTTTTTTTTTCTAATACATATTGATTTATAAAAAAATGGAGATATTTTAAATATTCAACATTTCCTTCTAATATTAAATCTAGTTCATAATTATGTAAAAATATTACAAGTTATATTAATTTAAAAAAATCATTAAAATAAATTGTAGATATATGGAGGGGAGAGTGCAAGTATGAAGAGTCTGTAGAGATATTGAGGATGTTTTCAGAGTAGGAGTACACCAGGCCAGTGTTTGGCATCGAGTCATAACTTATTTTCCTTAGCTGTGGTTGAAATAACAAAGGACATAATATAAGTGTATGCTGTTTGCGGATGTTATATCTGGCATAAGAGAGTCTTGAAGAAGTAGCTGGTAGGATTTAACATTGGAAGGAAACTCTTTAAAGTAAATAATTAATAATTGGTTAAAAATTAATGGTTATGTAGTAGGTAAGATTGATAAGTTTAAGTATTTAGGACCTGTTCTACAGGAGAATGGTGGTTTCAAGGAAGTATGTTATACAGGATTAATATAGTTACTAAAAGTTTTGTGACAAAAGGATCCCAATTTGGCTAAAAGATGAATTTTGTGAGACAGTGGCTAGGCTTGCTATATGCCAGAGTATCGCCAGAGGTAATATGCCTATCTGCTATCATCTATGCCCCTGCAGTAGCCTTTCTCGTCGCCCCGTTATCACACATCCCACAGTAACACAATGTTGCATAGGTACATCATCGGTTTCAGGGAGAATCGAGAGCTACGGATACACAAAAGTGTTGTATAAACCTCATATTTACTATTGGTCCTTCTTTTCATCCCTATATTATACTTACCTGAATCTTTATTATGGTGCCGACAGAGTGTTCTAGACACAATCAACAACTTTAATGAACATTGATATATCCATAAATTACTACTTGCTCATTATACACCATGGTCAAACTAACCTTTCAATAATAAATCATCAAATAAGCTTTTTTTATGTTTCAATGAATTTAATGAATGTTAAATACTTTACAACGAAGAATTGATATTTATGACATGTTATAAATCTTTAGTTCTAAATGTATCTATTGTATTGCTACTTAAGTATTACAATTTGTAATCGATGTGTTCTACAAATAAAAATACCTTTAAAATATATGTTACTAATTCTGGTGATATGTAATATAGATACGATAGAATAGACTATGTAAAAAATATTGAAATTAATCAAATATTATGTAAAATGTACTCTAATTTTACAATATCGAATTCATGATAAGTATGAACATTTAGCACGTGTTTATTTATTGTATATGTACCATAAAAGTAATAAATAATTTAGTAATAGCTATACCCATATTATTGAATAAAAACCATGCATCAAAAATTCTAAATATTATTTAATAATTACATTGAAATTAAAAAAAAAAAATCGATATTATTGTTTATACATTATTTTTGTTAATACGAAATTAATCGTTTGTGCCCATGTATCATTTAAATAATGTAAATATTTATATTTCTATGTACTTATTAATAACATATCTGAATAATTTGAGCGTCTCATTCATTTTAAATAAAGAAAAATAATTATATTGTATACTTGGTCAAACTCAATGTACCAATTTTCTTATACTTACTTCTTTTTCTAATTCAATCATTTTATTTTTTGATTTTATAGTTTTCAACTATTTCGATCAAGCAACGTGGTTTCCAAGTGAACGGTAGTTACAAGACCTGTAAATAGTTACAATAATAAAACAGATGTAATAAAGAAAGACTTCAAAATGTCATTTGGTAAGATATTTGAAAACATATAAAGTGATTATTAATTATTAAAGTATAGAAAATGATTAATTTTACGATTATTACATAATAATAATAGTTACATACATTTTAGATAAATGTTATAAGAAAAGTTCTACAAAGTTTCTAATTTTATTATCGAATTTTCGAATATAATAGGTTCTGTAGAAAACAAATATTGGTTATTAAAATAATTGTCTTATTAATGTACATATCACTTGTCCCTTGTATATATGAAACTATGACATACAGGGCCGTCCGTCCAGAAGAAAGGTTTTTGGGTGGATGAAAATGTGAATAAAATAATATAATACTTCTCTTCAAAACAACCCCCCTCCAGGAGAGCCCTGATAATATATATTTATCAGTATAGTGTTATAATTTTTAAAAATAAATGCTCTAAATAACTGTTAATAGGAAAAAAATGTTAGTGTGACAGCTTTTCCATGAAAAATTTTCTTAGTTAATTTTCCATGATTTCCTCAAACATTAGTTTCTTCCTCCTAATATATATCTCCGACAAATATGTTTTATAATGGAAATTTAATTTTAAAAATTCATATCTAATCGAAAGCAAATAAAATGTTCGTAATCTTTTTTAGGAGAATTTTTCAGATGATAATATTATAGAATATTTTTTGAAATATGCATTGAAAGTATAATACTTATAAAACACAGACAAAAAACTAATTTCCATAAACTAATTAGAAATATACTTCCAAATGTTGTAATTACTTAATACAATTATAGTTTTTTAGAACATATAAATGAAATGTATAAATGTTCAAACGTTATGCTCGTATATTTATCATTTTATTAATATTGAGCTGTATTATACAAACGTTTGAATCAGTGGCGGATCAAGCAATTTGGCGCGTACCAGTATAAGAAAATTTCCCTTTATTTTCACAAAAAATTTTTTTAAACCAAAAAAATGCACAAAGAAATATATTATTGATTGAATTTTTATTTAAAAATTTATAAATCAAAACATTAAAACAAGAATTTAATAGAATAACATTGTAAAAAAGTGAGTTTTTTAAATTTATCTATGTCGTAGCGTTCTAATTTTTTCCTAAATTCCTGATTCTAACATAAATAGTGTTCCAATGCGTGTCTCCTGTACAAAAATGTTTTTCGGTCTGATAACGGATGGTGCAATGTGCTCTTAATTCTATAGTACAATCATATACAATTGATAATATTATGATAACTTGTGTCACTTGTAAAGCTATTAAATTATTAGGTTTTATAAAGAGAGTCGCAATACTGAATTCAAACTTGTTAGTTCTTTAAAGGCACTTCTGTGCTCCAGTCGGGCCTTTACTTGAGTATGGTTCTGTAGGTAGGAACTCACACTCAGCTATGTACTGTACAGGGCAAATTTCTTAGTTTCGTTGGATTCAAATTAAACATTTCCCATTCTCCATATGACTATTACCCAGTGTTTCATGAGCTGATTTCCATTCGGCCACTTGCTCAAGATATGTCCTTCGTCTATAATCTTCTCTGTGGTAAAATTTATTCTCCTTCTCTCCTACAATATCATATTGACTTTAGAGTTTGTGCACGTCCTACTCGTAACGTCGCTCCTTCGTTCATTCATTCAGGCCCGAAAGATTATTTAAATAACGAAACAACGTTGAACATGAAACAATCCAATACGGATGCCTCAAAATCTTTTTGTAACTAATTAAGTATAATATACAATATACTGCACATTGGAATTTGGGTCTACTACCCGCTTAATATGTTGTAATAATAAATAAAAATAAATAACTCCAAATAAATTATTTTTCATGAAAAATATTACATTACGTTTTTATTTATTTCTATATACGTACGGACCGTTTCCCGACCGGGCGTCCGTGTAGGTATTTTCTTTATCTTTTTTCTCGCTTTTGGATTTACGATTTTTCGGTTTTCCGTTCGGTTCGTATTTCGCTTTTTTCCGCTACCGCGAGGAAAATGTACAATAGTTATATCTTCCTGCATTCAGTCTGTACACGCCGCCCTGTATTCTGTGGCAAAAGCTTGCGGTATCACCGTAGATTATGAGTATTTACATGCTACAATAATATAAGTGTCTAGACAAAATTACGATAACTCTTATTATCATTATTTATTTATTTATTTTTATTTTTTTTTTTGTTTATTTCAATAATGTTATACGTATAATAACATATTGTACCGCGTATAGTGATGAAATAGACTCCAAAAATGTAATATTGATACCTACTAAAAGGCAATGTGGGGAGGAGGATTTAAGCATCCAAAACCCCCTCCATGGGCTACGCTACTGTCCCTAAGTATTTATCACGATTTTTATAGATTTTTTTTATTTTTGTTTGATAATATTCGGACGAGTTCGTGTTTAAATCAAAGGGCAGTAATAGTCCGACCGACTGATTCTCGGATTATTCAATTTAACCACATATTTATCCGAAAAACTTTATCGGTTAGAAGACTACCTTAAGATAGCAAACATCCTTTTCCTGTCTTCAGCGATAAGTGAGTATTACAATTCCCATATAGTACATAAATATAGTAGGTACTCAAAATGTGTCGCACTCAAAAGCGGTCTTAATTATTATGTTTTACATTTAAAAAGATTTTTTCAACTAAAATTTTAACCAACTTTTTATTTAAGAACACGTGTTGCGCTCGAAATCTGTCGTACTTAAGAGGCGTTTCAATTATAATGTGTCAAACTCCAAATGAGTTTAACTTCCGACGTTTTACATTGAAAAAGAGTTGCACGCGTTATACTCAAGCTAGTATGATATAAAATTAGAAATAAATAATATGCATATATTATACCAATATTGATGCTTTATCAAGGATATATAGTAGTACTTACGTTAATAGGTCTGATTCCGTACATATACCAATACAATCAACCGGAAGGTCGGCATTAGTGGCGGTTCATCCCAAAGATGGGCCCGCGTGCAAAAGTAAAAAAGGGCCCCCTTCACTTTTTAATTCTAAATAATATAAATATAGGTTCATAAATTCAAATTTAAAGTAAGTATTTTTATACCAAAATAATTAAATGTTATGCAAATCAGTAGGTGCTATCCATTTTTATTGAA
>JAIPRL010011273.1:0-13865 GCA_025469235.1 Pemphigus obesinymphae
GTAATGGCGAGTGATATGAGGAAGGTAGGAGTAAGTGAAGAAGATGCGGGAGATAGAGTTAAGTGGAAGTGTAGGACCAGGGTGGCCGACCCCAAATAGTTGGGAGAGAAGGCGAAGGAGAAGAAGATAATTATATATATTTATAAATACTCTATACACTTTTCTGATTAATGCTATAATATAATTTTATAATAATTATGAAGTTTGAGAAATCAACATGACCTAATTTAACCTAAATTACATTATTATTTATTGTCTAATGAATAATATTGCAGGGTATAACTTAATATATATTTATATTTCTTTTTTCCCCTATAATTATGGTTTCCCCTTAATGTATATATATATTATATATTTGTTTAATTTTATTATTATAAAATAATATTAATATAGGTGTATTTTTCTTTTATAAAACATTTATCACAGATCAAAACTACAATAGATTCACTATAAATTAATAATTTAAAATTATAAATACTATACGAGTAGGAGGTATCCATAGTTATCATTATATAAAAGGGACAACTGATTTTATTTTTCCTATATTCTTAAAAGTTCAATTGCGTCTTAGGCTGATTTTAATGCATTAAACTAGAATTATTATTAAATAGACGTATATTAATTATTCTTACTTAATGTAGTCACATACAATATTACAAAAAGTATCATAGATATTACAATTACGTCACGTCTAATAGAATACATTTTCTCTGGCCGTTTATAGTACAATATAGAATTAAAAATTACAACTTTATTTAGACAAAATAAAAGTAACAAAAAAATTGGAAATACAAAGGCTTTTATATCGCTATTAAGCAAACACTATAAAATGAAATATGGGAAAAATCGATAAAATATAATATTTGTACTTGCTTCACGCATCCATTTGAATATTTTATGCAGGGAGTAATTTTATATTATTAATCGCAGTATTTTGAATTGATAAGGAATGATAAATTTGTCTTTAAATAAATTAAAAGAACATGCATTTTATATAGTTACTTTTTAGCAATCTATTTTATATGCAAATACTTAACAATTTGTCCTGTGAAAATGACATCATACGTACCTAAATTTTTATATATCAGTAATTTATTATAGATTGAATAAGAATGTACAGCCATTCTAATATCATTTATCTGAAAATACCTAATTTAAATATAAATACATAATATCGATTTTTACAAATTATAAATAATGGCATAAATATACGAGTAATTACTATTAATCAATCTTATATTTTTATGATTAGGCAGGCCTTAATAGCGCTGACAGGGCTGACGAGGAAAAATGACCATGGGATACACACACCCATTATTGCGGTTGAGAAGGGTAATCCGGCCGTTGTGCGAGGAGGTGATCGGTGTGATCGGTGACTGTATACGGTCATCCGAAAACCGGATCCACAACGCCGGGAAATTTGGAGACTGATGAAGGAAATGGGGTGAAGAGTGACACAGGTTTTATGCCTGTTTTGGACCAGTCCTGTCAGGAAAGATGCTTGGAATTTGAAATTAACGCGGCGAGTTCGCCATATGAGTGAAAGCGGCATTAGGACGTTTGATGGAGAGTGGCTCGTGCACCAAGCGAATAGCGAAACGCACGCGTGACGAACTCCAGGAAGCCCACGGTCGCCTTGGGGATATCGTCACGCAGATGGCGATTGCCCATTCACAGCTTGCGGGAGTTAACTCCGTGATGTCTGGCGAATTGGGGCTCTTAAGGGAGATACGCAGTAACCTGCAAGTACCGCACACGCTAATGGCAAGGTTAACGGAGGGCATTATGCGTGCCGGAGCGATGAGGGCGCTTGAGGGAAATAAAACAGCCAAACCCGGCAAGAACGGCACGGCTGGCGATCACGGTCCGCCCGAAGATTCAATGAAATTGGCGATGATTCAGAATGTCGGAAAGGCTAAGATAAAGCCTAAGTGCAAGAGAAGAAAGAAGTGCACTTGTTACATAACATCTGGTGGGGGTCCACCACTATCAATGCGGTCATCTAATAGTGGTGGGCTTTTAGACGTCGTTGGAATCGGCCACCGACCCCACCGGTACTATATACCTACCACCATAGTCAGTCCACTATCACCTGTTACAACGTGACGTGTGCGTGTGCTTACCACCGGTAACTTTTACTATTCTTCAAAGGTACGCCTTCCTAAAGACTTTGGGAAGGATAGTGCCACGCAAGAGTGACAAGCTGTCCAGGAAAGTTATTTAAATCCCGCTGCTCTAGACAGATTCATTGGTATCACTCCAGGTGCCCAACGGTTACGTGAGTCATCTAATCATCGCAAAAAAATAATAATCTTGTACAAAAATTTTACTCTGTATTTGTCTCTAGTTCCTAAGTTACTAACACTATTTAAGTTGTATATCTTTATATGTAGTTTTTTTTCTTCCTTTCAATAGTAGTCATTTTTACCTCAAAATTTATATTGTATTATTTAATTTCATTCTTCCCTAATTCTCAATTATCCCGTGGCCCTGATTCCCGGCACTCGAAGGGATTAGTACGGAACAGCACTAGTAAGGAATGGCCGACACCTCCGGTCGTTAGCCTGAAAGCGGTACTAGCTGAAGATATGGCTTGGGCCAAGTCGTCCAGGAAATCTCCATGGGAAGGTAAGTTCGCGGTGAAAGTGGACGACTTCAACCCTGCTAAAGCCATGGAGGCTCTGTGGACTGAAGTCCGAGGCAAGGTTAAGACGCCTAAGATCGAGAGCGTCAAGATCACCAGAAAGGGTGACCTATTAGTGAGGACACGGACAAACGGATTGTGGAGTCTGTAGGGAGAAGGGAAGGGGCACGAGCCGACAGGCAAAGGCCACTCTTCCCACGCGTACTCGTATATAATGTTCCGGTTGGATTGGAGAATGAGGCGATGGTGGATAATATGATCACTCTCAACCAATGCCTTTCAGGGTCATCTACCGGGGACGTCAGGCCGAAATTCTGTCTTGGCTCGAAAGTTGGCTTGACCACCAACTAGGTAGTGGTGTTGTCGCCGTCGACGTACGGGAAGCTCAGAGGAATAAGGCGACTCTATGTAGTGTACGCGAGGTGTAAAGTCAGGGACTACACGGACACATCTCATTGCTATCATTGCCAGTCATTCGGCTACATGGCAGGTAGGTGTCGATTCACCGTGGTCCGCTGCCCCTGATGTGCCTGTGGACAAGCCCGTCTATGTTGACTGCGGGGAGTGGAAAACGGCCAGTCAAAAGAAATGCAGGGCAAAGTACTGGGTGATCCACGGTTTAGTCGCGAGAACGGACTTCGGCCTGAGAGGAGTGACCAACTAGAGATGATGAATGATATGGGGCATTGTAACAAGTTTGTACAAATGAATCTGAACGGTATGCGAATCGCAATTGACCAGTTAATGGACTTTTGTATCCGTAGTGCCGTGGAAATGATACTCCTTCAAGAGCCGCCAATCACTTTACATAGCAAGGTATTCGGGCTGGACCAATACCGCGTGCAGATATTTATAGAGGGAGATAAACCCGGCGCAGCCATAGTGGTAGTAAACGACCAATTACAAGTGATGAAACTCTCGTCTTTTAAGAGCGAGAACGTTTCATGCGTCAGAATCGGGTCTGGAGTTAGGACTTACGTAGTCATCTCGACGTACTTCAAATACGCCTATCCGACCTCGAAGTACAACGAGAGATTATCGGGCGTCCTCTAGCTGAACGGTGACATGATAATTGGTGCCGACATGAACGCGCATCACCAGAAATTGTTCTTAAAGTCAACTAACACCAAAGGGATATTGGTGGTGGATTTTATTGACAGTTACAAACTCTTCGTTGAGAATGAGGAGCGAGATATCTGCGCATACCAGAGGGACGGAATGGGCTCATCCAACGTTGACGTTACATTATCGTCCCTCGGAATAAATGACAGGGCGAGCAAGTGAGACGTAATAGACGTAACGGATAGTGACCACCATGTACTCCTATTCGATGTCGCGATGCAGCTCCCACTGGGACGTTTAATTTCAGGAGGTCCGATTGGCCCCATTTCCGCAAAAAAGTGGCCAAAAGGCACTGATAGGAAACGTCGTGTAGGTATTTGGGTGGGCGAGCTACGGCGCTGGCTCGAACAATCGGGGGAGCTGCGTGAATCTCCATTCCGAGGACCTTCGTGCCACACGCCATGGAAACACGGGCCGCATGGTGGATTGACGAACTCACCGCGGCCAAGAAAGAGCTAAAACGTATAAGTAGGATGCGGATGCGGACTGGGACCGCAGAAGATGGGGCTAAACACCAGACTACCAGGAACAGATATCTAGACTTCAAAAGAGATAACGAGAGAGCACAATGAAGAGCCTTCTCCTTCGGGACGAATAGAGACGTATGGGGCCGTGCTTATAAGTGGGCCAGAAACAGGCAGATCGCTGTTCGGTCATCGGAGCGAGAGGAGAGACCATGGCGATCGAGGAAACACTGTCAGTATTCATAAACAAGTTCGTCCCGGGGGACACCGAAAAAATATTTAGATACAGGATTGACGCCCCAGAGGCGCCACATCATCCGGAAGTTTGCGTAGGAACGTTGGCGAAGAGTGTGAGGACCATCATGTCATATTTAGATGGCAGGACTGTATCCCTAACCGTCGAAGGGTGCGGAGTGGACAGACTCCTTTAGAAGGGCTGCTCTCAAGGTTCGCGGCTTGCCCCACTTTGGTGGGCTGTCGTGATGGACAGAGTACTGAAAATCCCAAGATACCGGAATACGGAAAACGTGGCCTATGCAGATGACCTAGTCATCTTGATCAGGGTGGCGTGCGTTGAAACAGTAGTATTCCGGTTGGAGGCTGAGTTCCTAAAGATTAGTAAATGGGCTGAGGAGCGCGGGCTGACTATCTCATGCGAGAAAACTCAGACCCTCGCACTCAAAGGCGGCTGGAAGTTGTCGGCGCTGTCCCTCGTGGGTGAAATCGTGAAGTCCTGCATAGCAGGTAGGTCTACGAAGGTCTTAAGACATTCGCACGTGGTGCGCTCCTTAACAGGAGTGACCGTGAAGTGTAGGCTAGGAAGGCCTAGAGTCAGGGATGGGTGATCAGAGATCACGGGGAGTTGTGGCCGTGACTGTAAGAAGAACGAACTGGTCAATACGGTTAGAGCTCCGGGATTAAGGCAGCGTAACCGAAACCTACGGGAAATAGGGCGCATGCCAGTCGTAGCCGTGACTCAGAGAAGTACGGGCTCATCCCTACGGGGAGGACTCAGGGATGTAAGTGGAGCGATCGAAACCTGTGGGAAATAGGGTGCGAATGAGTTGTGACCGTGACTCGAAGAAAAACGGGCTGATCTCTTCGGGGATGCCTCGGTACGGTCCGTACCCACGGGGACCGACCGGTATTCCTCTTCCATATGTTCGAAGCTCCCGTGGTGGACCAGATGCCTGCTGGCCCCTTGAATAGCGCACAGCACTAATAAAAGGTGTCGAGCCGGGCTGGAACGGCAAAACCCCGAAAACCCCAGGGTTAACTGACTTACCAACGTTCAGCTCAAACTTCCAGTCGTAGAAAGTTGATAATTTCATAGAATATTCCTTTAATGACATAGTTTCTCGCTAAGAAAGAATTTTACAAAATTCGACTTTTAAGGAAATCATTGAGAGAAGTGTGTAAATACATACATATGTACATAAATTGTAGACCGTATATTCTTAACTCCCTTTAGTACCGTAAAATTTTAAATCTTTCACCATAAAACCATAACTTATAATTATATTAGTAGACAATGTTTTTAAAAGTATCCTCGGTAGGTAACGAGAATATTTTCGTGAAGACTATTATTACACAATATTCTCAAAACATATGAAAATTACACAATCAAAGTTGTTTTATATTTTTCAGTAATTTTAAAATACGTTTTAAAAAATATTAAAAAATATTTACGGAATTATAATTTATTCTTTAAAATATATTTGGGAATGGAAATTTAGCACTCTTACAGAGTGTGCTTTCCGAAATTGCTTCAAAGAATAATAAAATTTAAAAAATTCGATTTCATAAAAATTAATACTATAACTTTATATTTCAATAACGAAATTATCATCTCCACTACACAAAAACGACTTGCTATATAGATTTAATTGTTTAAATTTCTTTTGTAATGTTCTTTAATTTATGTTATTTTAATTTTCATTTAAAATAATTATAATATCTGCAATTTTGAATTCCAATACGATGTGCAATGTATGTTATATATGAAATTTGAGCTTTAACTGTTTTAGAACACTACTACTGATGGGCACAATCTACTGATGACTATCGAATTATTTGTATGTTGCTTTAATCTAGTTGACAAATTCAACTATTAATTATGATTATTTGACTTTTTAATCAGTGTTTTATTATTTTACTAATAATCAATTTTAGTGTCGAGTTATTTGTACAATTGATTATATAATTAATCAATTGACAGACTTCTTGAACATATATATAGGCGTAACTTGGAACTTTTTTAGGGGTGGACAAAAGAAATTTTTTCCTTAACTCCTCCCAAAATATATTCAGAATATGCACAACATAAAAATAAAACTTAGTTTTGTATTATCTCTATAATCATAATTAGAGAGCGGATTTTTAGGTATTTAAAAATGTAATTTATGATGCTAATATGCACTACTAAACCTTAAAATATTCCCATTATATTTTTTTAAATACAAAATATTTTTATAAAACTAGCTAAATAAGGGGCATTAAGGTAAAATTTTTCCTGAAAAGTAATAAATCACTTTGAAAATAGAAAATAAGAAATATAATAATTTTGTCAAGATACAAATGGTGGGAGTTGATTATTTTAAATTTTAGAACAAAGATAAATCAATCATTCATCACATACAATTCTCAACTAAATTATTAATATAAAAGAAAGTTAATTATGACATTATTTTGTAATTTCCCCTATGATTAATGGGGTAAACCATTCCTAAATTTTTAAAAAATCACAAAATTGATAATGGTTGAAATGAATAATAATCACTCACTTAAAAATATGGTTTCGAAATACATGGTGTGTATATTACACCTAACTCTACTCCATTTCTACTCCATTTCTACTATTTTATAGATAGAAATTATTTATCAGAGCCGATGTTGAAAAATATTTGTGTGTGTATATATTTATGTATATATAGGTGGTTGTAGTGTGGGGGGAATAATTAGAGTAACAATTTAACAACTTTTTTGTAAAAATATAGTAAATATAGGTATAAAAGTCATTAGTTTTTCATTAATTTTCCAACTGAACTGATTTCTTCAAAATCATGGTTAATTAGCAAAAAAAAAAAGTATACATTTTTTTGCTGATTGTACTGAATTTAAATATAATCTTAAAGTAATTATAAAATAGCATTGTGTCAATACTTCATACCATTGTTTATTCTTTGTAATTTGTAAATTATAATATTTGTTAAAACTATGTATTCGTATTTTTTGTTATTATTAACTTGAAAATATTGTATTAAAATTAATTTAAAAATAAATTATAAAAAAACAAAATTATCTAGACGATCTAGACGATTTGTGTTATAGTCATTTTTAGACGTTTCATGATCTGTTAAAAAAAAAAAAAAAACGTGTAAAAATGCATATATGAAAAATCGGCTACATCAGTCTTTAGATAATTTTGTAAGCTAGATTTTTTTTTTTTCATACTTCTAACATGGATGTAAGTTAATAAATATGATAAATGCTAATGCAAGTTTTATTGAAAAATTTTTGGTGTGGCGTCCTCTTAACTTTAAATGCTACAATGCCGTCTGGACTGCACTTCTTATAAATAGTAATTTTAAAATGGAATCAAGAATACCCCATTTGTTTTTAACCTAATGATACTTCGTTTATTAGTTATATGTGTAAAAATAATCAATAGAAAATTTTGTCATAAAGGTACATTGTTTAGTTCATGTTTTGATTTTTCAGTTATTCAATAAAGTCTTTATTAAAAATAAACTACAGAAAAATGATGGTTAATGAAAATTCATCCACTCATCATATACAATTGTGATTATTTTCTTGTAGATCTACAAGTAATGGCTTTAGAACTTGACCTTTTCTCTGAGTTTGCATTTTACTATTAAATTGATGTCTCGAATTTTTTATACTATGTTATATCATACAAGCCATTTTATCTTTTAACCAAAAATATAGTAATATCCGTATAATTAAATTATAATAATTATTAAACAATAAAAAGCATAAAAACAATGAATCATACTACACAAAAATCAATACACTTTAGAATAAATAAACGTAGTATGAAAAATTTCGTCTGATGTGTTGGTATTAATATTGATGCATATCAAACACAAGTGGTGTAATTTTTGCCGCTGTGCGATTGTAAATTTCGAAAAATACCTTGCTTGGTGGTCCCTAAAGAATTAAACAACTAAAAACTAACGACCTAAATAAAAAAAATAACCTTTTTCATTACCTATTTTGTATAAAAATTATTATATGTGTAACGTTATTATAGGCGGAAAATTATTATTATAACTGAATTGAGTATATTGAAAATACATTTTCTTAGTAAATTATTTTAGTGGAAAATGGTTTTTTTAATTCATATAGGTACATGATATATGTATTATATAGTGTGTATTAGGGTGGTCCTTAGTTATATAGGGTATTTTTTTTTTTAGTTTTTTCTCAAGTTGATTCCCTTAAGTTTATTCCAATTTGCATAAAAATAAAGTCTACAAAATTTATAATCTAGATTATAAAGATTGTAGATCTGCAAGTAATGGCTTTAGAACTTGACTTTTTTCTGAGTTTGCATTTTACTATTAAATTGATGTCTCGAATTTTTTATACTATGTTGTATCATCCAGGCCATTTTATCTTTTAACCAATGATATAGTAATTTCTGTATAATTAAATTATAATAATTATTATACAATAAAAAGCATCAAAACAATGAATCATACCACACAAAAATCATTACACTTTAGAATAAACAAACGTAGTACGAAAAATTTCGTCTGAAGTGTTGGTATTAGTATTGGTGCATATCAAACACAGGTGGTGTAATTCGTGCCATTGTGCGACGATAAAATTCGAAAAAATACATGGCTTGGTGGTTCCTAAAGAATTAGCTAACTAAAAATTAACGACCTAACTAAAAAAATTAACCCTTTATTCTATGCGAAACCTCCTAATGAATGCATAAAAAATGCAACGATGTAAAATGGACCGAAAATTCTATTTAATGTTTTTCCATGGAATTTTAATATTCAGGAAAATATTATGCAAAAGAAATTATTTGATATGGAAAATATTATGCAAAGAAAATTATTTGATATAGAAAATATTGTAAATGGAATTTATTTTGTATAAAAATGATTCTATGTGTAACGTTATTATAGGTGGAAAATTATTATTTTTACTGAATTGAATATATTGAAAATACATTTTCTTGGTAAATTATTTTAGTGGAAAATGGTTTTTATAATTTATATAGGTACATAATATATGTAATATAGAGTGTATATTGTATGTCATTGTACTCAGATTTAATTATTACCACATATATAGTAATTTTTACATAATGAAAATGCGTGTTTCTTTGCAAAAGTGCTAATTTTAATATTTGGTATACACTGTAAGTAAGAGGCTTATACCGCTATAAAATTTCAATCAAATTATATTTTAACTAATTACAAAATACTGTAATAAAATAAAATTATGGTAAGCCCATACCAGAAATTAGACTATTAGTTACCAAGTATTATAGTTAAGTAAAATTACTGAAATTCATTTAAATTCAAATTTTAATTATCTTTAGGAAAAAAATTATATTACAATTAGTGTCATAAAATATGAATAGTAATTTTATGAATGGGATCATTGGGAATTCTCAAACACTTTGAGTACCATATAATATTGTGATCTTGGAGAGTCGTGATTTAGAAAACATTTTGACTTTAATGTTTGTATTATAAAATTAAAAATATAAATACGAATGGTCGATAAACTTCAAACGAGAGAATATTAAACAGTTGCTTTAAGCAACTATTAAACAATGTTATCACGTTATTATTCACATTTACAAATTAGATTTACAAATCTGGAGTAATTTTAATCTATGAGCTGGAATAGAACAAAAGAAGATTTTAATTTCATGAAATTATTTGAGATTGTACTCATTTGTATTTGCCCCATTATTTTATGTTTGTCCTCGATATTTTTTTAAATCTAGACCACGTTCAATATAGATATCCACACCTATAGCTGCGGGCACGAAAAATGAGAACTGACCGTTCAACCCCATTCGGCAGTTTAGTCACTTCAGATATGAACAATGGGTTGTACAGTATTCATTTTTAATTCCCACGACTAAAAAGAGTGTATTCCTTGAATTGAGGGGGCGAAATACCTTATATCTATTGTTTTTAAATTGTTAATTATTTTTGACCATTTTATTTTGAATTAATAATAGTTTGAGGGAATGCTCATTTTTTGCAAGTCCAAGATTTCCTACCTACTTATCTACTTACTCCATATTCTATTTTTCCAATTTCAGCACTGTTTATTAAATAATATGCATTGATGTATATTGTACCTATACACGTATTTATAGTCTATTAAGGGGATTGGATCACCTTAAATTATTAATGGAAAACGCCTTACTTACGCTTATACACGATTTGTGTGATTTTTATTGATTGTGTTATGTTAATATTATAGGTTTCAGCTACATGATTTTATTAGTCATGACTGTTGAGATTATTTTGTGAATTAAAATAATGAGAACTCAAATTTGAAATTGTAATAACTTCGAAAATAGTTCTTTGGAGTTATCACAATTTGAGATTTGTTGATTTTAAAGTAGGTATTGTCTTACATAATTTATTTTGCTATAAAATATTAATCTTATCTCAAGTTCTAATATATATATTGCATGTGACATTGATTTTATAAAAGGCCAACGATGACAATTTTGCACTTTTTAATAAACATTTTTAACATAAAAAATTTCGAGACTCAAGAAATAATTCAGAAAAATTACTAAAAAAAATCTACTAAAATTTCAATTAATTTTGAACTTGAGCCAGATTATGATAATTCGAGGGGATATGGTAGTGAAAATTATACTCCAATATCTCATGATGTGCAAATTAAAAGTAAAGAAAACAAGGAAGAAAATATTGAAAATAATAAAAAACTTAGTAATAATAATGAAAACATTTTATTAATAGAAACGCTAATTAAAAAAACAAATAATCCAAATATTAAGTAGTGGGACCGTAAAACACAACCAGAATTTATTAATTTTGAAGTCATGAATTTAAATCGATACAGAAACAAATATTAATAATAATCAAATAAATGATACACATATAGAATTGAATAAATCAATATTGTCTTTGGCCACAAAATTTGTAAAGTCAATAAATGTACTGGCTGATGGTAACTGTGGGATTCATGCATTAGTAAAAATTTTGCGCGATTAAAACATAAACATAGATTTTCAAGATATTCGAATTCTTTTAAAACTAACGTGTTTCAAAACGCCTATTTGGTTAGAAACAGATGACTTAGCAGCAGTTATAAATAATTTTGATTATAATTTATTAATATTACACGAAATAGACAAACAATTTAATTATACAGCGTTAGCGTTTTATAAACCAAATCGGAAATTTCTGTGTATTTTTCATGATGGAAATCATTGGACTCCAGGAATATTTTCTAATAAAAATAATAATCTAATTTCTCACGCTATTATAATATATGATTTTCCTTTACTAAATTCGCAATACAGTAGTTTATATACTCGCTATAAGGATGGAGATAGAGTATACATACACAACATTTCAAATGTAATAGATCACGTTACGTATTCTCCGCAATTTAATTCTAAAAAAATTGAAAACATATCGCCAGACACTATTTTTGCTGATTAATCCAGACTATATTATATATCATATATACGATATTAATCCAGACTTAACAGCACAAGAAAGAAAGAAATTAAAATAATTATTAAATAAATATAAAGAAATATTTTTGCAATTTAAGTGGGATTTAGGAGAAGTAGATACAGGCCCTATCGAAATTAAGTTATCAGATAACACTCCAGTGAATTTACAGAACTTTAAATTGAGTTAATCAGAAATAAAATAAATCGATAAACAAACTAGAGAGTTATTAGATGCAGGTATAATTGAGCATTCCGTAAGTCTTTATTCTTCACCTGAATTTCTCGTTCCAAAAGGTCAACCTCAGGGCACAAAAAATAAAGTCTCTTCAGAATATCAGATGGTCTTAGATTATATACGTGTAAATAAAAATACATATAAAGAAGTTTATCCTTTACCTATAATACAGAATATTTATGACTCATTAGCTGGAAACAAATATTTTTCATGTCTAGACGCCATGTCAGGATTTCATCAATTAAAATTGCATGACAATTCTAAAGAAATTACTAGCTTTCAACGTCTACGGGACATTATCAATTTACACGTCTTTCTTTCGGTCTTATAAATGCATCTCGAAAATTTCAAAAGTAATGAATAAAATTATGGCAGGATTGAATTATAGGGTAAATAGCTGCTATCTGGACGATTGTATTTGTTTCGGTAAAACTTTCGATGAACGTTTAAATTCACTCGAAATTACCTTTGAAAGATTATTAAAATATAAATTAAAATTAAAAATATCAAAATGTAAATTTGGATATACCCAAATGAAAATATTAGGTAATATTATCGATGGACAAGGTATTAGACCCACAGAGAAGGGACTTTTAGCTATTAAACAATTTTCATCGCCCAGTACAATTAAACAACTTCGAAGTTTTTTAGGTTTAGCAAACTATTTTCGTAGATTTATTCGCAATTTTAGTAAATTAGCTCACCCACTTACAGAATTAACAAAGGGAAAATTTAAAACAAAAAAATCTCCAATTGATTGGACTGAAATACAGGAAGTTGCATTTAAACAATTAAAAGAAAAACTTACAAGTCAACCAGTTCTATCACATTTTAATGATAACGCAGAAACTATATTAGTAACTGACGGTTCAAAAAAAGAATTGGGGGTAATTTTACAACAAAAAAATGAAAATAACGAAATTCATCCCGTATCGTACGCGTCAAAGAAATTAAATTCTGCGCAAAATAATTACTCGGCATTAGAATTAGAAATGGCAGCTTTAAATTTTGGATGCGTTCATTTTAGACAATATCTGCACGGTAGAAATTTTACAGTTTGGACTGATCATAAAAATTTAATACAATTACAAACACTCAAATCGGAATCGACAATTTTAAATACATTAAGAACTAAATTAATTGGTTACGATTTTAAAATAATTTATAAACAAGGTATTTTTAATCAGGCGGCAGACTTTTTATCTACGAGTAGGTATCCACTTAAAGAGACTGAACTAACCAAATTTGAGGCAAAAATTGTTGAACCAGTTAATATAAAAATATGTCAAGCTAGGGATAATTATTTAAAAAATATAATAACTGCGTTAGACAACCCAGAAGCAATCGATGTGAAATGACAAAACAAATCTAAATCATATTCTTTAAACAATAATAATGGCTTAATTTATTCTAAAAATATTATTAACGGTAGTCCAAAACTTGTATTAGCAATTCCAGAATTACTTACTATAGAAGTAATACAAAATTGTCATAATAATAAAATGGTGGGTGCCCACTTAGGAGTGCATAAAGTTTATAATAAAATTAGGACTAGATATCATTGGCCGTTAATGTACAAACAAATTAAAGCATATGTTACGTCTTGTATTATTTGTCAAAAACGTAAACCCGATAAAACAAATCCGGTAGGAAAAATGCTTACATATCCCGTAGAAAACG
>JAIPRL010011274.1:0-13865 GCA_025469235.1 Pemphigus obesinymphae
CTCCGAGTATTATTTTTTTTTTAAAGTTTCCCCCCCCCCCCCCCACCACCACCACCGGCCAGAACGAAATAATCCTTTTGTTTGTACAGATATGAAAAAAAAAAAAAATATAGAAAAAAATAAAAATACAAAAAATCACCATCTTCGTAGAGGTACATCGCGTTCATACAATGTAATGTGTCCGTGGCGTTTTCGGGGCACCCCGTGCCCGGTTTTCGTGTGATGGAAAGGATTCGATGAACGCGTACGACGCAATTCATTTTTATTCCTATATTATATAATGTATTTTTTTTTTTTTTTTTATCTACCAAAATGACCGGCCCAGCGGGATGATAAGCACGCGGTCGGTCCGAGAAAATTCACGGCGGGTCCCCGAAACCCATGGTTTGGGGGGGGGGGGTGGAGAAATTTCCTCATTTGCAGAACGTCAAGTCTATTATTTCGATGCACACGCGATGTCGTTCGCTTTTTCCGGCGTTTCGAAACGCGTGCCTATAGCTCCGTGTTATAGTAGAAAACGCGTTTACAATCCGATCATTTTACCGTAATTTTCGTTTACCATTTTTTTTTTTTTTTTTTTTTTTTTGACGAAATTGACTTTTGTCAACGCCATTTTTCGATGTCATTACTGCATTTTTTACAAAATAATTGGTTATCATGGTTAAATGGTAATTTCAATATAATTTTTTTTTTTTTTTAATCTCGGATTAAGAAACCAGAAGATATGCCCTGTACCGTATACCTTTTAATATTAATATTTAAAATTGATTTTATTCGAATATCTTTTTTTGTTCATTGAATTACCAAAAAAATAACTTTTAAATAACTTTTTATAGTGCATTTTTCGAGATTTTCTAAACCATTTTTGAGACTTTTTAGGGCATTAAGATCCCAGCCCTACCTATTATACTAAGATATATAGATACACAATAATTTAATTAGTTCTAATAATAATATACGTAATACATAGTAGTGTGCACATAATAATATGGTTGTCCGTTTTTTTTAAATACTATAGGTCAGTCAGTGATCGGCAACCTTTATGAACCCACGAGCCAAAATCGTGGATCAAAAATATTTCGCGGGCCGTGATAAAAATATAAAAAAAAAACTAGCTGGATACAGCTGATGACCGAAGTTTGTACATCGTTCCTTATTCAATTCGTGGACAGAATAAAGTTTTATTATTTTCTTAAATTTAAAAGCAATAATAAATCAGCACGTTCGAAAAAATAATTTTGATTGCAGATGCCTATAATCGTGGATCATATCATCACATGCCCCCCTTCAAGAAATTTACTTGACGATGAATTATTGGTAGTATAAACCTAAATATCAAAATATTGACGTTAAATACAAAAAAAAAAAAAACTAGTAAATTTGAAAATCTGGCCGAATTCCCCCGTTAAAATTTAGACAATTTAGAACAAAAGCTTGGTTTATTAAATTTTTCCAAATAAAAACTTTAAAAAATAATAGTAACTGTCGATTTACAATTTTTTTTAATGTAGACAAATTTATGATATACTTTGTATTACATTTTCTGAATAAGTCTGAAAATCTAAAATTACCATTTTCATGAACATCATATGTAACTTGCACCAAAAGTGACAAAATGTGTTTGTAATTTGCACCAAAATAAAAATCGATTATACATTCGTGAATGAGGATAGTTTGTGAGGATAGTGTTTCATGGCATAAAGAATATATCATTAATATAGTATTATATATTATTATGTCATTATTATATTATATACCCGAAGTCACAATATTATACACTTTTTATTTTGCGAATACGTATTTCAACAACTAAGTTGTCATCTTCAGCACGTGCCAAAAAACTAACGGTCCTTTTAAGACAGAAAATAAGAAAAAGAGGGCGCAAAAAAAGGAACCGAGGATTAGGTGGTGGAAACTAATAGAGGGAGTGGGGGGTGAAAATCAAAAAGTATTTACAATAAAGCTAGTTGAGAGAGGGTTGCGGAACATGGAAGTGAATATAAATTAAATAAGGTAAATAGTAGCACAGGGTGTTAAGAGGGTTGCTAAAGAAGTTTTTGACGAGAGTAGAGGTAGAATGTCAGAGGATAAGCAAACATGGTAGTGGGCAAGAGAAGGGCGGGAGATAATATCAAAGAAAAAAATACTGTTTAAAAAATGGTAGAAAACCAGAGAGAGGGATGATTTGGAAGAGTATAAAACTTAATCTAAAGAAGCAAAAAGTGCAGTGAGCAAAGCTAAATTATAGAAATATGATGAGTTATATGAGAGGTTAGGAACAAAAGAAGGAGGGAAAGACGTGCACAGGCTGGCAAAGGGAAGAGAAAAACAATACAGGAGCTTTAATATACTTTCTATAAATATTTCTAAAAATACCTCTAATGTATTTGAAAACAAAAATACAAGTATTTTTTAAGTAGAATTAAATTTAAAATGTATACTATATATAGATAATTGTACTTCATGTATTAGTCATCTTATAAATTGTACATATTATAATTATTATTATCCAGTATCATAATAATAATAATATATTCCAGATATCTATATCCAAAATGAATTGGAAATTTTACAAAAATGTATTTTCTTTTTTTAATTTTGTGAAAAATATTTCTAAAAATTATTCAGAATGTTTAGAAAATATTTTTAAAAATATATTTATAATTCTATCAAAATACATTAAAATTATTAAAGTACCGACAACGCATATGTTAGGTTAGTAATATTACTTACAAATACTTGTAATATTTTAGGTACTCGAATGAATACTTTATAAGACTATATAGGTATCTGAAACCACTAATTTCCACTAGTATTTATACTACATTTTATCTAAATTAATTTTATTACAGTAATTCCACTAAATATTGATTGTACTATCTGTATAGGTACTTATAACAGTAATTTAAAACACTGCAAATAAGTCGTCGGAAATAGCATACCTACTTATTTTTTAATAATTTTTATATTCATCACTATTTTAATAAAAAAAAATCTACCTAGTAATTTATTTTGAACTTTCCTACTCTTACACAATATAATGTGTTTATTTGTATTTTAAATTCTGACCTTAACGAGAAATATGTTGATCTCAAAATTATGTGTTTTTTTTTATTTACGTATATGTTTTTTTTTTAGTAGAAGGATTATAGTATAATTTTTTTTGGTATAGAGCTTTCTAACGAAAAATTTGTTCTGATTGGTTCTTATTTATAGAGATAATTTTTTCATTTTCCTGTAGTTTTGATAAATGTAACGAAAATGTTTATAAATTGGAAAATAACAAATTAACTTGTCATGGTTATAATATAATATGTATATTTTTTTATGTACGTATAATGTATATACACGTTCTTAGGCAAAAAGATACGGTTGAAATATAAATACTTTTTAACCACTTTTCAGGTATTTATATACAATTTCGAAATTTAAGAGCTTAAAGTTTCACCAATTTTGGGCTATTATTTTAGCAATTTTAGGTACCTACATTGAAACTACCTAAAACCTAAAACATGAAAATTTTTCAATGTACTATATTTAAAGATTTTTATATCATATAAGAGTATTAATTTTAAATTTCAAAATCTGAAAATGTAATACAATAGGTTAATTGTAAGATAAGTACTCTAACTACATTAAAAGCTTATCACACTATATTGCTCAATACTCGTATTATATCGGATATATAATTGACTTTATAATACTATATTACACTATATACATAGATTCTCCCTCAAAAAGTATAACATGTCCCATCGTTGTCTTTGCATTAAATTTATTATATTTCTTACATTAAAATTATTTAAGGTAATTCATTATTCATTAGTTTTTGATTTTTTAACTATCCAGCTACAGATATCCTATCTGGTCATGATTTATGGTCTAGGTATATGAATTGCTCTTTGAAGATTTTTAGATTTTCGGTATTATAGTACGATATCATCTGTTAGTAAATCTACAATATTTTAATTAAATAATAGTTTATTACTGATTAATTTTATTTAACATATAATTTTTAAATGCCAATATAATTTTCCGTTTAAAATATTATATAATACATAAAATTTAGAATCCAAATATCAGACAAAGAGGCATATAGGCACGTACCTATTAACCGTATCCAAAAGCCGAAAATTTTCTTAGCGGTCCAGTGTGGTATAAACTGAGTATTTTACGGTTTGACCCACCCCCAAACCATATCAAAAAAAAATAAAAATAATTTAACTTTATAATACCTTTATAGTATTCATATTATTCCTTATCAATATAACCTTTTTGTACCTTTTTTTAGGATCCAATTTCGTATGGTATATTTAATAATGCAATGTTACTATAACATGTATCATACGCAATCGTGTTCTAAATTAACTAATTTTTAGTTATTCAATTTTATATACTTGTATTTTTTGTTCATACTTTTTAAAAAAAATTTATTTTAAACTATTAATAAGTATCAAATATAGTTGACAATTGAACGCAAAGAGGTTTCGAAATAAAAATTTTCTAATATATTTCAAAAATTAACAAAAAACAAAAAACGTATGTATTTTTGATAAATTGCGCTTAGAATTGAATCGATGCTATTGTATCGTATTGCTTTTAAAATTAAAACTAACTCGTTACAGTTAGATATATTTTTTTTAACTATATCGTATCATAAAATAGTTTGTACCAACTTATTTTTTAAAGACTGAAATGGTTATAATGCATTAAAAGGTTATAATACATTACCTAATGATTATAATATTTACTCAGTACAAATATTATATCACATGCCTTACAAAAAAAAAAAAAAAACAATCACCATTTTAATTTCAATTGTGGTACTTATATAATAAACCTAAAAATACTTGTGTTTTAGTCTACAACATATAGGTAGTCTACCTGCTAGTACTTATAGAATATAGATAATCGTATGTAGAAAAATGGTGCAGTTTGAACTATAAATTTTTTTTTTCCTTATTTTTAATACCTATAGTGATGCTAACAATAAAATAGAATAGTAGGTGTATAGAAGGCTTAACCTAAATTTTACATTTTTTTAATAGAGAGTGATTTTGGGTTCTTTTTCTCTAGCCTAACCTTTACATCTAGACAAAAATACATATAGTAACAAAATGTATAGATAATTAATGATAAATAATATGAATTTAAGACTTTTTATCGCAAGTAAAATATTTATTGAGATATTTTAAAAACCTCGATTTCGGGCGATTTAACCAACCAACATTTAGCAAAGGTGGAGACGAGGTGTGTCTTACCAATAAAGCTTTTCTAAAAATCATATTTACAAAATTGCTATATTTTTAATTTTATTTAGAAAAAATTTGAATATAATTGAAACTTTTGTGCTTTTGAGTTCTTAAATTTAATTAATTATTTATTTTAATTTAAAATACTGTAAATATAACGCAAATGTAATGATTATTTTTTTAATAACACTTTAAAACATTGAATGGGCAGGTATATGTACAAAATGCATTGCATCATATTTCGTTAGATAGACCTGTTGCACCCTCTAGATGTACCTTTATGTCTATTGGGTATCGGTATTATTCGAGTTCGATGAAATAACATTATAATGCCTAATAGATATTATATATTATTTTTCAACTCGAACTTATCATCCAAAAATTTTATTTTATTATTTCTTCAAATTATAGAAGCGGTCATTTATTAACGGGCTGTATATATGGGCAATTATTTGAATAATTCACATTACGCAATAGGTTTGTGTGAGTAGTATTTGGTCTTTAGTGTGTGTTCGGCATAATAATGGTGATGTGTTCACTCGCACGCACAGACATATTATATATAAATAAATACGGCTACCATATTTGAAAAAACATTGTTTGAAAAACAAAAAAAAATCCCATTTCCATCATACATTTCCATACCGATTGCCCTAGTGATGCAATAAGGATTCTGAAAACTGATCCGAGTTCGTCGTGAAATCTACTTTATAGAACGACATTCCCACTTTTTAAATTTTCCTTCCTTGATTTTCACAAAAATTTAAAATGTCCGAATATATTAACTTAACTTTTGGCGGACTTAAGGAGAAAAAATCAAAAATGTGGGAAAATCGATCTAAAGTAAACATATTACGACAAATTCAGATCAATTTTTATAAACCTCATCGCATCACTAGATCCATCGGTACTTTGGAAATAGAAATGATTTAAATTGCTATGTTACGTGTGTGATAGAGAGAGACAGACAATCTTCCATTCCCCTTAAATTGTTTGAGTAATAATTATAATATAACATTTTCTTATTCATATATCAGCACATAACTAATTTTATATTGCAAAGACAATTTTAAGACCTAATTTCCAAATTATTATAATATGTAATTATGGTAATGATAATAGTTATATAATTGTTTTTAATAATGTACAATTATTATAAATTATTTTAATATAATATATTATCACATCATAATATTATATAATAAATAAAGGAGTAGACATTAGTGTATAAATTATATGTATAATAGTAATTTTGTAACTATAACTCAGCGAAAAACTAAATTTTAAAATTTTAAATAATAATCGAATCGCTTAATTTAAACGTGTGCATAAGTTGTATTTTAATTTATTCCCAAATATTACAACGGTTGTATTTTAGATGCATTTTTTTAATCAAATAAAATAATAATAGATACTTGGGTATTTTATCAAATACTTTTTCAATTAAATTTATTTACAAAAAATCTTTCATTTCTATCCAGGTAAAGATAAAATTATACAAAACCATATTTTATTTATAAATGGGTATAATAGTTTCATATTTTGTTGACTCCATTTTACTCCAGTTACTGTATCTGAATTATATAATGTGGAAATAATATCATTTATTGTATCTATATTCTAAATTAATATTTTAAAAATTGTGTTATTTTTATAAAAAGCGTAGGTAGTTGATTTCAAAGCTCAATGACTTACTAATTTATAAAAATTAATACCAAATAAAAAATTTAAGTTTTACGATTTATTTTTCAAACTTTCGAGTATTTGAATATTGGGTATTAAAATAAATTATTAAAACTAGTACCTATTAAAGTAGTATTTTATATATTGAAAAGTACATATTGAACTTATTTTGAAAAGTATTTGAATAGTGTTTTAAAAACTTTTTGAAAATATTTTTTTACATACTTATAAAAATAACTAATAAGTACTTATAGATATTAAGGGTATAAGTCCGACGTATATAGTAGGTACTTGACTCAGTTGTCATTTGTTAGTCTTTGTTAGTGTATATGACACACACAATTTTTTTCATTTTAAACTCTTAAAATATTTTCATGAAATATCTCGATACCTATAAGTAAAAACTAGGAAAAGGATTTCTATGTAAATACATATATTTATTCGAATAATCTATTTAAAATATGATAAGAAATATGCATGATTTATTTCATTTTTATTAAAATAACACTAATTTTATTTTACATATTTTGCATATTTTTAATTTTTTAAACTTGTTTTGCATATTTAATGCATATTTGTCATTTTTTAGTGCGTATTTTCATTTTTGTTTTTGTTTTTAGCTTATATTTTCACGTGTTCTTATTTCCAGCTATAAAATTATGTAAAATTATTATTTTTGAATACTAAATATTTTAAAATTACATGTATTTAACAACTTTCCAGAGTATAATAAAGTAAACTTTATCCGACAAGAAATGTACACGATTTATATCATTTTTATTAAAATAACACCAATTTTATTATGCATATTTTGCATATTTTTAATTTTTTAAACCTTTTTTGCATATTTATAAATTTTAAATGTATATTTTGTAGCATATTATAGTATTTTTAAATGCATATTTTGAGGGTTATTGTTCATATAAATCCGTTTCCTAGTAATAACTAATAGGTCGAATAAGTCTGGCTTTTGGGTTTAAGAAAAAATGTTAAATATTTTATCAAATCTCCAAATACAACTTATATTTGTATAGGTACCTATATTTAATATGTATACCTATCCTTCATAAAAAATATTCTAGTCTTAATTTCGATTTTCATATTTTCTCACACGTTTTCAATTTATTTACAATAGCTGGACGTAATATATAGGTACCTACTTTACTTATCTAATATATACCTACATAACTATTACAATCAACTATACATTCAGTATAATTCCGTCTCGCGATTTTAATTGTACATTTTGTAGGTACTTCGACGTTTTTTCCTTATCGTTTTCTTTCAATTGCCAATATTAATACATATGAAAATAAATAAATATTATAAAAAATAACAATATATATATAAGTCAAATTAATATATATTATATAAAAAGGAAAACGTGCCTATATAGTCTTCGAAAAAAGACTATAGGTAACAAGAAACAATTATAATTTCGACCATAAGTCATCATCAGGTTACAAATGAACATGAACATGAACGTGGTCATTACAGGAAACTCGCCGAACATTAGTGACGCCGAAGTCCATGTTGAAGCCGACATGTTTGTTTTTCAAAAATGTGGCCTCCAGGCCTCACGACAACTTGTTTTAAATTATAACCGTATACGCATGTTTCCCGAAAATAGTTTCCTATCAATATTTCTAAAGATGCCATTCACACTCCATCGTGTGGTCCACAATTTTAGACTTCATGTTAAAAATCCAGCTACCTGATTGGCTGATCACGTTGGTTACATTTATAATCGATCGTGTTACCAAATGTTACCATAGGGTTGAAATATATTCAACTTTGCTAATCGTGCGCGGTTACACTGGTATATTATTATCACTGTATAATATGGTCGATATTGCAGTTCAAATTATTAAAAAGTCCTTATCGTAATATTATATACCGAAAACCCCTGTCACCCGGACGTTTCGACACGATGAAGTGTGAAGGCACCTTAAGAGTCCTAGGATACCTACAGGGTTAATACTCGGTTGTAGATTGCTTTGTAAACACAACATAATAAATAGAATAAAGTAACTGTGTAATACACGTGTATAGGATAATTATTTGATACTAAAGTTCCTGTTTTTTTGGTCCAACTCAGCCCGACCCTATTCATGAATTACCGGCCTGGCCTGACCTGCCCGAGACTTTTCCATAAAACCCCGTTCTAGCCAGACCTGAGTATTTATCATAAAGCCACCACGCCGGCCTGTCCGAACAATGACAACTCTCTAACATTTCCCAATTCGGTCCAAAAATGTTTCATTTGAAAAAAAAACCCCCCGGCTTAGCTCTGGTATAGGTACATTGAAAAATATCGAACTAGCCATGTCTTATTTTGAGTTAAATTCGGAAATATACTTATATTATCGTGTCAATGGGATGGTGGGAATATTCGATTTAATTACCGAAGAATTCCCTAGGAACATGTTTGATATTTTTATTATTATTTTTCATTTAGAATACAGCTCGGCCCAAATCAAATTGAAACAATCTTGTCTATCAATTCTTTCATCAATACTTGAAGATCACAGGCAATAAGTTGCATTCAACAGAGAACGGGTTAAAGAATTTATTGAAGTTATAAAATTTAAAATTTGTCATTTATATTTATTTCATGTTTATAAAATAAAAATATTAACTGGCCGTATTTATAGGTAGGAATGTCGGATGTTATTTTATCGAATAATGTGTTTGTAATTGTGTGATTACTCTTTTTGGTTGGAATTTGATCCAGTAAGCATCTTCGGGGGCGTAACTAGCGTAACTAAGCTTATTTACGTTTTTAAGAAAATATTGCAGTGGGCGAATTTTATAAAAGGTATGACCTAACCTAACCCTTTTTTTTTGCTTATATAAAGTTCAATCAGTGGGAGTAGTCAAAGTATCAATTAAACACAATGTAGATAGCTTACGGCTGAGGCCTCCAAATTTTAGAATTCCTCAACTACATTTTTAAAACTTCGGCGCCACTGCGGAACATAGTGAAAAAAATGGTCTAAATTTGTCACATTCGCCAGAATGCACTCCAAACAGTAATGATGTCGTTTTATGTGTTCAGCATAGAACATTTATTGATTTTTTTAAAATATTTTATCCTAAATGGTAGTAAAACTTATGAATAATTATTATAATACATTATTTTATGACCAGAATTTCTTCGGTCGAATAAAGCATTTTCAAGAATATACGACTACCTACTTGAATAAGAGACATAATTTTTTTTTTTAATTCTGTCCAATCGTATAGATAATAATACAATACAACCCACGCTTTAAAATCGGTGTGTTTATAAAATTGGAAAGAATTTAAAAACGAAAAAATTATATCTCTTTTATATAGTGGTAGCAGTCTATTCTTGAAAATGCATCCATACGATCGAGAAAAATCTGGTCTTAAAATAATGTATTTTAATAATTATTCATAAGTTTTATCATTTAGGATAAAACAATAAAAAAAACCAATATATGTCCTATACTGGTGTCTGATATGGGTAAATACATAGAAAAACGACATCATTATTAGGTACCTACTGTTCGGAGAGCATTCTGACGAATGCGAACAATAATCCGGACCACTTTAATCGACACATTTCAGCGTCCTTCCTCTAACGTTCATACAAATGATGAAATGAATAATAAAAAAACAAAAAAGGAATATCAAAAAAAAAAAAATGCATAAAAATGAATAACAGAATACAATACATAGAATATAATACAAGAAACAAATATTACTAAACGATGATTAGTAACATGGATTTATTATTAAAACAACTGTTAGAAAATTATGTATCGTTGTATAATAATATATATCGGTAAATATCATTAGGTATCTTTAAATTCTATTTGTAAATTTAAAATATTATTAAAACTATTATGTTTTACTTAATTACAAATGAGTAATTCTTCTAAAACTGAATTAACGTACATATTTTTTCGTTATTTAATATTATTATATTAATTAGCTGTTACTCATAATATTTTTTGAATACTCTCGACACATATTTTATTTTTACAATATATATTAATTTTACTTATATACCTATATTACATATTGTGATTTTTTATAATAGATATGTATTTATTTTTATTTTTATAAGAGTATTAAATTTTTGAATTTATTAATTTTTCATTTTAAATATATAATAGGTATAATTTATAGAAGATTTATTATTTATGGTTTGAATTGAATTATTAATAGTTTTAATGTTTCATTATTACTATCGTTATTTTAAATTTTATCAAATTTACCTGATAAAAAGTTATGATATTTTATACAACAATAATTAATTTAATTATTACCAGTGGCATGTCCCGCTCAAAATATTTGGGTAGGCCCGATGTGTTCTATATATACTATAGCAAGATTTGGCCTAGGATACGAGGAGCGAATTTTTGTATAGGTATTGGTTAGGTAAAATATAAAAATCCTGTTTCCAATATTTTTAATAAAGAACCTAACCCCTACTTAACATATTTTTAATAAAATATTATTGATAAATTATTATTTTTAATAATATATTTTTGATAATGTATTTTTAAAGTTTAAATCGGAAAATTCTAAGTAACACTAATTTTTTCAGGCTTAAAGGTCTAAATCAAAGGGATAATACATCATACTCAACCGTCTTCAGTGATTTTCACTTAATGATATTTCAACGCCAAACGACAACTTCTCCATCAGCCCAATAGTGATAACAACCGCCATAAATAATAATTTTATTACCTATGGTTGCGCCGCCGCCATCACCATTACAATATATTAGTGACGTGATACGTAAAATATATCTGATATATTCAAACACATCACTAATTATTGAGTAGGTATATCAATTAGATTTGTTTAGGAGAACACGTTTGACTCGTTTGAGTCTATATACAATATGGAATATTAATATAAAATATAATATTTTACTTGTATATATTGTTATTTTGGCATTCATTTAGTGTGTGACCTAAAAATTAATGGGGACTTATAAAGTAATTTGTCACGTGTAGGACGTAGGTATATGTATTAAATCCGCGCAAGTGAAAAAATTATTTGATTTTTGCATTGACAACCGCGAACTGTATACACCTCGAGGATGTTATTTCACGTAGGTATCACGATTGTAATCTCTTTTTTTCTCGTGTAGATTTTGGACTGACCTTGACACTTCATACAAACTATTGCTTCAGTATCCGATGGAATAAGACCATGCAATATTGCAAAAATGCAATGGTTGTTCTTTCGTTATGGATGATTGAATAAAATTCAGTCACCAAACCAACAAATTCCAATAAAAACGCACAACTCGATAAGCACAAACACGATACGAACTGATTGTGTATAATATCAATACTTAATCTATACTTTATTTATTTTTGTAGGAGTATTGAATTTTTTTAATTTATTTAATTTATTCAATTTTCAATTTTAAATATAAATTAAATACTATTGTTTTTAAATTAATTTAATTCGTATTAATAGGTACTTAATAATATTAATTTCGGCACACTATATCAATGTATTATTTGTAAATATAGTTATAGATACATGTATAATAATAAAAAATACCGATAAAATAACATCATTCGTGTTTTCCAAAATTTCTTGAGAAAATTTTGGAGGCTCTATTACCCCTCCCCCCCCCTAAATTCTGCTCTGATAATAGAACAATTTGGGTATAATTCAGGGGTGCGTTCGAATATTCGATTGCATACTAGATACTTGCGTTCCAATTTTAACATTTATAATACCAATTGATAATCTATAGTCTATTTGCGTCCCAGAAATTGGGACGCATTTCGGTCATGATAAGCGAGCAAATACTATATAAAGCACAGAATATTTTATGTATAAAGTATAAACGTATATATTATTTTGATAAAAATGCGTTTATAGCGATAACAAATCCACGAGGAATAGGCATTCTTCATCAATAAATTATTAGAAAAGGAAAATAATACAGCTACAAATGTTTAGACACCTAAAACCTAACACAACAATATTATATAACGTAATTTTAAAATAACAAAACAATATTTTGGTTTTAAAGTTACTATTGTAGAATTTACAGTATTTTACAGTACCTACAGAATTATAATTAACTACTTTGTAGTTGTTTAACGCTGAACATGAAAACATTGTTTTCGAAATAAGTATTTGTTAAATAAAAACAAATTATTTTGTAAAAATTGGGTTTTTATTTATATATCTATAACGAAACAAGTTTAAATAAATTCGAAAGATAATTAAATCACTGTGAAATTATGAGTAATGAATAAAAATGAACATGGGATTTAACAAAAAATAGAAAAATTAACTTATTATTGTATAATTATTCATTTTCTACTAAATTGTAATGTTATGTTATTAGGTATACGCATAAACGTGAGCACGGGACGGGCGGGGTGGGCAGCTGCCCCTCCTGCGGGCTGAGTTTTTTTTCCAAATATATAGTACATATAAAAATAACATAATATAATATTTTAATTTATTAGTATATTTATTAATATCGTCATATTCTCATTATTAATATGATAATCACTAATAACTTTAGGGAAAGGCTAGAAATAAAGTTAAGTGGGGATGTGGTGGGAGAAGTGGAGAGGTTCAAGTATTTAGGGTCCGTTTTACAGAAAGATGGGGGTTTCGAAGGGAATATGAAACACAGGATTAAGTGTGGATGAACAAAGTGGAGAGAAGCGTCAGGTATTCTGTGTGATAAAAGAATCCCTATTAGGTTAAAAGGTAAATTTTATAAGACAGTGATGAGACCTGCAATGATGTATGGAACGGAATGTTGGGCAGTAGGTAGAAAGATGGAACAGAGAATGAGTGTAGCTGAGATGAGAATGTTAAGGTGGATGAGTGGAGTTACTAGAGAGGATAAAATAAGGAATGAGTATATCAGAGGTAGTATAGGGGTAGCTTCGATAGTAGACAAAATGA
>JAIPRL010011275.1:0-13864 GCA_025469235.1 Pemphigus obesinymphae
CAATAAAAGTTAAACTTACAAGGTGTCACCCTCAATCTGAGTTTCAAACTTAAGATTCCGCACTCAAAAGGTGTTGAACTTACAGATAGTTTCATATAAAAAGAGTTACACTTACAAGGAGTTGCACTTAAGCTAGTGTTAATATATAATAAAATACATTTTAAAATAGCAATATATATAGGTATATAGGTATTGTCGCTATATTATGTACCAACCTATAACTATTATATTTTTGTTAAAATCATGTATAAATATAAATTATATATTCATTCCGCGTATACTGCAGTATTTTAAAACGTTATTATATAGTATACGCTAGTAAAAAGATATGCGGGACTAAATTTTTGATTGCCCGTTTTACTCGTTTTGTATTTTGACCTAGATTTTCGGAATGAAAAAAAGACCGTACACATACTATACGTATATATTTTGATCGGAAGAGGTGAGGAAGTTGAACGATGGTAAATTCTCTGATTGAATTTAGAAGTAGGTAGTTATAGTGTAAAATAGTTCGACAAATGTTCATCATGACAATAAAGGCAGTGTTCGTGTTATTTGTCTTTTTTCGATTATTTTTTCATAAATTAGCCCGCCATCTGCCAGTTCATCCCACATCAGCTGTTGCGGTTTCGGCCGACGACAGCTGGTGTAGTGCCCGCCAGAAGACGTGCGCGAAGTTGCGAAGTACCCATATTATCCAATCAGTGTGAAAATTATACCAATATTTTGCAAGTAATTTGCGAGAGTTCGCAAGTCCGTTCCCGCAATTTGCAAGTTACCCCGAGCGGCCCTTAAAAATTGTATACTCTGCCGTATGTCGCTCTGTCTCTATATTTCCATGAATTTAATATAAATACATATTTACAATAACTTTAAGGATACATTTAAATTTAAATAATATACTTATGTATTCAAAGTTGTATTATATAATGAAGCCTCATAGGGCCGCTCGGGGCAACTTGCAAATGGCGGGAATGGACTTGCAAATTCTTGCAAATTAATGGGAATATTTTGACACCACTTTCGACTCTCTAGGGCAACATGGTAGGGCTGCGTGAAGTTGGCCCTACCTTTCTATAATTAGCGATATATCGGCTAATAATTACTTGCGAATTGCGGGAACGGACTTGCAAATTCTTGCAAATTACTTGCAAAATATTGGTATAATTTTCAAACTGATTGGATAATATGGTAGGGCCAACTTCACGCACGTCGCCAAAAGTTTGGTGTTGATATCGGCGATGTGTCCTCCGTGTCGGTTATGATGCTATTTTCGCTTTGTTAAAAGTGTTATTCTTCTCGTTCTGATCAGTGTTCCCGAAAGTTGAACTAATTAATGGAAAATGTATACTTTTTCGGCGGCATTGATTTTTCGGTGTATACTCAAAAAGGTAATTTACGATCCCTGGAGAACGCGTAGGTACCTGAGTTTTTCTGTCCGTCATTCCGTTTTTTTTTGTCCGTTCTTCGTGTTTTCAATTAGTCGTTTTCAGTTATTTATTTTTATTTTCGTTTGTTGTTTTTTTTATTTTGCTTGTTGCGTTTCGCTGAGGCAAAAAAACAGTGTTCGTTTTGTTGACGATCGTTCACGATTTCGGTAAGATTTCGTTCTGATTTTGGTCCTCATCGATGTCACAGTTTCAGGGTGATTCGTTATTGGTTTATTTGTGATCTGACTTCCGGTCAATTCCGTGACTGTAAGTATTCACGGCTGCCGTATTTCCGAAGTGTGTTTTCTCTTTGTTCATTAGTTTTGGCAGTCTATATAATATGGCGGCTTCGTTCTTCGGAGGAATTGTGGCTTGGTAATCGCTACGTCGTCGAGTCCACTTTGTGTCCCCCTCACCCACCCAATATGTATACCCATTGTATAAATACGGAATTCGAGACGGTTACGTGGGCTAAACTAATTTACCAAACACGATTTCTAAGGTAATTTGTTTTGATTTTTATCGGTTATGGTCAACGGGCCAGTTGGGTATAGTACCTATATAAGTTCATTTGTTCATTTTTTATACCAATGCTTTATATTTAATGATCTCAACTATTCATTATGATTATTATGAAACTGTACAATACAATTAATTGATGTGTAAATATTAAAAAGGCCTATTATAATTTTCTTTCGCACGGGTGGCGTTATGGTCCGTCTTACGGCCGATCGTCGTAACGTGAACAGGCAGCAAAGGAAATAGTTTGAACATCAAGATAATAATTACAGACAGGAAGACGATTATGACCAAACTTAATAGTTTTATTGACATTGAAAAGAATGATAAATAGTAGGTACTATCGTATGATAATATAAAATATACATTGATGAGATATTCTACTGCTATCTAAATTCGTAAATAATTCCGGTCGATATCCATAGTTGAAAAAACAAACATCTTTTAGTCCGTGTTTTATGCCTCCGCGGAGATACCATTTGTACATCTTATGCCATACAACTTCTAAGATAGAATAATAATTTTGCGTAGGTATATTTATTCCAAAAATGATTCAATATTTGATCTACGTTCGATTTGAGGATATTATACATATATAATATAGGTATATATAGATTTTTAAATGTAAAAACTATTAAAAATACTGTTTCAAAATAATGTTTTTATTTTTTTTATTGATGTTTAAAACGGGTATTTTAAACGAAAAAAACCCTGTGAATAGGTTAACATTACATACTGATATATACAGATAGGAAGAGCAAGGTGTAACTCAAAGAAGTGGAAGAGGTGATGGAGTAATTCACGAGGGTTGGTCAGTATAGCTGCGGTCAACGTTGGCTGGTGGCAGTGGCTGGTCCGAGGTATGTGGTCGTGATGTCTTTACTGTTTTCTCCGAGTCTCTTAAACCTGTTCACCATTGAAGAGACTTAAGTAAACCATCAAGTGAAGGGGTTGTTGACTGCCGATGACTTATGCATGTGCAATGTGCATATCTGCAGAGTATCATGTTATAACAGATCGTTTTCATGAATAATCATGATATCTAATATTCATTTTTTTTTTTTTTTTTTACTTACATATCTAATTAGTTATTAAAATGAAAATAAAATATTATTACTATCATTATCGCCATATCATCATTATAAAATTAATTTTCAATAAAAATTACAAACCATTTATATGTAAGCGCATTATGTCCTCCGACGCAGTTATGCATTAATTTTGCCTCTACGATACGCCGTCTTATTGTTAATTACTTTTAAAATTATTTCATTTATTGTCTTGTATTGGTAGAAGCGGAACTATGATTTTTGAAACCCGAGAAAAAATGTTAAAATTACGCCCTGTCGTGAAATTCCCCCTTCCCAGAAATCGAAAAAATTCACTTTAAAAACCATAAATAAGCAAAAATAAAAAAGGTTATTCTCAAAAATACGCCAATACTGATACAATATTTAGGTATATTATATAATGTATAAATAAAACTAGACACCTTCAAATATTTTACCCCTGGGGATCAACTCCCTCCCTCCCATAGCTCTGCCATTGCGTATTGGCCAACATGAAGTTTCCACGAAAATTATATGATATGCCCCAGTTCAACTTACTAGTTTATTCTTGATAATTTGATATATTTTTACATAGCACTAAGTACCACATAAAAGTATAGAAGACGGTTTTTTTTGTCAAAGTTAAAATTAAAATTTGGACGCTTCAGTATTATAATGAATCAAAAAATAATATTATTTGTGAAATTTCGTATTTTTATATTTTATTGTATATAATATACATAGATTATAAACGGACAATAATAAAATATTAAAATAATAACAAACCCTAAAATGTATGTATCCATGTAAAAATTATAATATAGATAATTTTATTTTCATGAAAATATATATTAAAGATTTACATATTAATACTATATAGTACACTACATATTATACTAGCTGAATTACCCAGCATCGACCGTGAACAGTTGTGCCCGGTTTGAGAGGGGTTAAGGTGTGAAATATAATATTACACCGTTGAATGAAAATTGTAACTCACTTCTTCCCTTTAAGATAGAATTTCGAAAAATTATTTCTTAGCGGGCGTCTATGGGATTACAGGAATATTCTCTGAAAATTTCAGCTTTCTATAACCAGTAGTTTGAGCTGGGCGTTGAATAAAAATCAAAATCTATTTCGCTTTTCCACCCTTAAAGAACGAATTAAAAAAAAATCATTTCTTAGCGAAAAAAATATTTTTTGAAAATTTCCGTTTCCAACGACGAGTTGAATTAAAAATAGATGGGTGCTACAGTTGTCTTATCACTATAGTCTTTTTTTTTTCAAGATAGTAAGTCATGTACATTTTATGGGTGATTTTTTAACGTGTATAAACACATTTGCCCATTTAATTTTATTATTTATGAGATAAATAAATTCATTATTAAGCACTAAAAATTTAATTATATATATATATATATATTAATAGTAGGTAGTAACATTTTTTATTCCCCATAAAAATTTAGAATGCTTAAAAGAAACGATAATGTAAAAATCGAATATTGAACTAACAGTCAATTTAAATAATAGTTCATTTTTTAGATAAACTTGTTTCGTTCATATTCGTAGTAAATATATATAAAAATAGTTCATTTTTCAAAAATTTTCGAATTATTTTATTAATTTTAACTAAAAAATTATTATTATTGGCTACACTTGATTTAAATGATTTTACATTTTAAATTCTGAGCAATGATTTTATTTAAATTTGTATGTCTACCCAAAAGTTCTATAAGAAGGAGTGCTCCAAATATTACATTCTTCACCATTTTCCGGTAGAAAATTTCATTTAGTTGATATTTCAGAGAGGTCAATTTTTAAATTTGAAATTTTTTCGATAAACGCATAAGAAAAAACGGTACAAATATAATTTTGTTAAAGTAGAACATGGTTTTTTCATTGTAATTCTAAAAATAATGGTCCTAAAGTTTTGAAATTTTCCCATAAATTGTATTTAAATACAATATTACATGTTGTATCTTTTCTACATTACATTGATGCTTATGAAATAATACCAAAAATGATACCAGTTAGCAGTGCTTTTTTTTTTGTGGGAAGGGTTGTTGACCAGATTTAATTCCTTCCCCCATGACAACCTCTCCATCAGAAATAATTCCTAGTTAGGTATTTCGATATTTGTATGAAGGATGGGTTAAGTTAATGAAAGAATTAATTAGATAAAGTTATGATTATACGAACAATTTTTTAAATAGTTACAAGTTAAAAGTTAATGAACTAATGACTTAACTAGTTAATGGTTAAAGTTAAAACTAGATTTTAGTTAACTCGGTTAATCTATAAGTTAACTATAACTATAACTATATCTATAATTTACATTTTTTTTTAATCTTTATTGGTAAATTTTCTATTTCATATAAGTATACAAATTACCTTTTTATTTAAAATTAAAAAATATGATAGTTAATTTAGACAAAAATAAATAGAAAAATAGATAGATATGATTTCTGAACAATAAATTATTAAATCTAGTATTCAAATAATAATTATTTTTATCTATTTTATATTTTAATTTAACTAAATTAAAATTCTGTATAAAACACAAAAATAGAATAACTACTAATATTTGTAGAAGTGATGGTATTAAAAATGATATTGCCATTTTTTGTTTATCACAACTTACTATATTACTAATATTTATTATGAATAGGTAATCAAAGTTCAACGAAATATTATTTTAAAGTTAAATGATAACATTTATAAAATCAAAATATACATATCATAATATATAAAGGAACATATTATTATGAAATATTAAAAAAAAAATTTATTACCATAACTTTGTATAAAAAATATTAATTCGATAATAACTTATTCATAGATATTTTAGCTACGTAATCTTATAAGTTTACAGTTTACAAAGTTAACTAGTTATGTTAATGAGTTACTAACTTGACTTTAACTTATTAACTAGTTGATGACCATCCTTGATTCATATTCATTACTTAATTACTAAATGACCTAAAAATTATAAATTTATTTCCTCTTAAAAATGTCTTTATTTTGTTAAATGCTTGGTCCATTTTATTCTCTTTCAATAGGTAATAATTCTATTTCTTGACATCTATTTTCTAGCCATTTATCTCGTGTTTTTTTCGCTTCTTTATTTATTTGGTTTTTTTTTAGTTATTTATATTCCATTATTCCCTGTAGGGTATCATTGGAATTTTTATACTTTCTCCTTTCTTCGATATCACTTATAACATTTATCTTTGATCCATAGTTTTTAGATTCAAGCGTGTTTTTTTTTTTTAATGTTATATTAGCTGAATCATGTATAGTTTCCTTAATTGTTTTCCATATTTCTTCCGTAGAATCATATCTCATAGGTGCTTTTAATTTCTCCTTAATTTAGAATATATATGAGTTGAGGTTATATTATGATCTTTTAACATATTTACATCGTATTTTATTTATTATTGCATTGGTTTCTTAAACTTTTTATACATTTTACGTACATCATCATCAGAAGGTTGTGGTCACTGTTCACGTCAGCACCTGGGTACGTTTTGTATCTATGAACTTGATTTCTAAATCGTTTCCTCACTCATATATTTTAATTGAATTGTTACCGCCTAATGTCACCTGATATTGTCCATGTATATCTATTTGTACGATGAATATTTTGATATGTGTATTTGCTATGGTTATGTCATATTATTTACAGAAATATACAAGAAGATCTCCTCTTTCATTTCCAGTACCCAGTCTATAGTCTCCTACTTCTTGACCATCAGCACCTTCACCTATAATAGTATTCCAATCTCCCATTATTATTAAGTTATCACTCACTGTCGCTACATTGCACAGTTCTTCAAGTTCCGTATACATTTCATTTCTTCTATATCATTGATTGTTATCTGCGTCTGTTGTTGGGAAGTATACTAAAATTATTACGATATCATTAGGTTCGGCTCAAGTTCTAACAGTACAAGTCGGTCGTTGTAAGCTATTATATTTACCACTTGTTGACCTCATTTCTTGTTTATAATAAATTATACTCCGGCTTTTCCTGGTTTTCCTTCACCAGAATAGATACCATGGTAGTCATCAAATCAAAAATCTCTATTTCCTGACCATCAAGTTTCACTCACACCAAGTATATCTACACTTGACCCTGTCATTTCCATTTTAATATTCTCTCAAACTGGTCAATACTTAGTACACAGTTCTCACGTTCCGTGACCCGATGTTTTTCTGAGGATTTTGGTTGTTGACGACCTGAGAATAGATAAGAAAAAATGTTCTAGTAATGTACACTTTGTATACAATAGAATCATAATATTGGTACCAGTTGTATGAAAATTTATTTCACATTTATTTCTTATTATTACAAAAATAAAAAGGTTCAAAACTTAACATGTTGGTAAACTTTGATTAGGTACCTATGAATAATGAATATAAATTAATTTAATGAAAGGATTATAAATCTAGTCTAGAAACAAGTAGTAATAATAATAATAATACCAATAAATCATAAAGGAAAACTCTTTCTCAATAAAATCGAATTTCCACCAACACAATAATAACAATTTTTTAACCATGACAAATTTTGTAATACAAGAAAATATAAATCAAATATTAGACTCTGGGTTGCTCATTTCATTACTCAAGAATCAAGATTGTGAGAGGCATCTGAAGTTAACCAAGACAAAGTGGTTCTTACTAATTATTGGAATAAATTCATCGAAGTCCAAAATTTAGCGCTTAGAATTAATAATAAAGCTTTTCAATTTGAAATTTTAATGTTACTTTAGACCTACACGTCTTACTATCAATATCAAACGTTAGGTACACAATCATATCATATCCCAATAAACATTTATTAAATCTTGTATGCAACCTTTAAATGTAATGTTTAACATTAAATAAACATTTAATAAACATTAAATTTAGTTTGATCGAATGTTGCTAAACCTTTTAGTCAACCCTATTTGAAAAATTTTTGAAGGTTCACACAACATTGCATGGTAAATTTCAATGCAACATTGAACCGTTCTCCTGAACCCCTCCACCCCAAAAAAAAATTGCAAGCAACCATGCATTGTTATTGTATTCCCTCCATTCCATTCCATCTTATTATTGTACTATCTTCCTAGAACGTTTTATTTTTATTTTTTTGCTGTAAATTTTGCAACAAATCTTAATTCCGGTGATTGGATTCGAACCTCCGACCATCACTTACTTAACAATTTTTGTACTCATATTTAACCGATCGAGCTACATTCCAATGGTACAATGGCAGTCGGAATTGTGGGTACATATAAATGCTCCATTAATGGTATACGATTACAGGCACAGCAGAGGAGGGGAAATTTTTTGAATCGCCATAGCGCATTCAATGGTGGTCAGAACGAGCTCGGACTGGTGACAAAATGTGTTGTACACTAAGGTATATTACATACTAAGAGTCACTTTTTTGGGTATTCCAAAATTAAATTTTGGATTGCTCATAATTTAAAGGGAAATAAACCTACCGCCTCACGATTTTGTCTACCCCCTTTTTGCTTAAAACCCCTGTACAAAGGTGCCCATTAGGGGGACAAGGGAGGGACATAGCTCCCTTTGGAGAATACAAAAAAAAATGACCTTTAGTGTGTTTTATACCGGAGTGTATAATACATTTTGACATCAGACTGAGTACGATTTGACTAATATTAAATTCGCATAACGGTTCAAAAATTTCCTCTCCTTCGCCGTGCCCCTATATTATCGTTTTCTATTCCATGGAAAATTAACCCTCAATACCAAAAGACCTTTTTTGCAGGTAGCCGAGAAGTGGACCTATCTTTTCTTGGTTTTAGACAACCCTTCTTTTTTTTTAAACTTAATATCTATAGGTGCCTATGGGCCATGGGGGGTTAGGGGGAGGGATATATCCTCCTGGAGAATAACTTTATAATGGATTATTGCTAAAACTGGTAGTTTATTAACATGAAAATATTATAATTTATTTGGGTCTGTCCCCTCTGAAATTTATCCTATAGGTGTTAAACATTGAAATATGAAAAAAATTGATATTGATGAATTAAAAATTGTTTTTAAAGGTTATGTTGAATATTAAATTTTAAACATTAATTATTTTACATTCATTTAATGTTTATTCTTATATTCTTCTATTATTAAGATTACATCAAATGTTTAAGATTACAAAAATATTTATTGGGATGGGTATCAAAAAATTCATAATTTCAGATAACATTTGTTAGAGGCTTGAGGATGGTTCGATGGCACTTGGTAAAACGTATTAAATGTTATGCGCTGAAGACTGGCTAAGTATTTTACTAATTTTCAGTAGCCATGATGTGACTATCTAGGAATACATAATGTTATTATTATTAATGTACTATTATAAACTATATCATATACAATATCTCTACATAGATAAAAAAAATCTCATCGTTGAATTTCATTCATCGTGTTTGCTCAATATTCTATGACGGTATCTATAAAAAACCTTGGTTTTTTTACTCACAAAAAATCAGAAATAGAGAGTTTTTATGGTTATCTATCTATTTTGTTTTACAATATTATACTGAACTATGCTAAGAAAGTTCCATTTGGAATGGAATGATTTATCTTTGCTTTCAAATTTACGTTAATAATAATAAAAACATACTTTTCTAGAAACCATTCCTTCTTGAATGTCTCTTCCCACACTACTTCCTATGACTACAATCAGCATTTGTACAGAATGCTACGCCTGGCAAATATCAATCATTTAAATTTTTAACGTTCTGTGGCCTTAATATATTGTTTCGTTTTAGATTTATATGTTCATTTAAGTACCTATCGCTGTGTTTGTATATTCTCGATATTTCGTGTATTTCTTATATATTTCTTTGTGTTAATTTATTGTATACTTTTTGCATTTAATGTTCTACTATTAGTTAATATTTAAAATTGCTTTTTAGGTGTTAATAAAAAAAAAACAAAAAACAATGCTCTCTCTGATCTCTGTAATATAAACTATATTTTGTCGAAGGACAGGAGAGACCATAGATCAACTGTTTCCATCTGTATCTAGACGATTTTTTTATATTTGTTTCAAATATAATATAAATTATTATTTATAAAATTAAGACATCAAAATAATATATAGTGTCATATTATCATATTATCATAATCCATCATGTATATCGAATGTTTTCGCTTTTACAATCAATATTCATAAATTAATTACTGAATTTTTGTTTTTGCCATAGGTCCAAAAAATGTCGATATCCCGTAAATTACCTATTCAATTGTCTGACGTTAGCATTGGTTCTGACACCCCTATACCCCTTGTCAGCAAATTGCATCACATTGTAAACTCAGCCGCCCCCTTAAATTCTTACGTAATACTTGTGTATGGCCCCTCTTAAATAGAATCTTTTAAATTACGTGTAACTGTATAATTGATAAACTTAGGTCCGATTTTTCAATCGAATTTATCGGCTAGATAACATGAGTTATTATCGGCTAGATAAGGAAAAATCGGTTATTATCGGTTTTTCAATGTCCAAATAGTATTTATCCAGCAGATAAATAATGAAATAGTTATCCGGTACTTTTTCCACCGAATTAAAAATTTACCTGACGCATAACTGTGTTGATAACAAAAATGTATGAACACATTCGTTATCATAATGAATTATGAAATTTCGATTTTCGATATGTGTTATAGTTTTTCGTTTACGAATTACGCTGTATGTTTTGTAATACGTGTCAAGATTTTATTTAAAATGGATTTATTATTCGAAGACGACGACGATTTTTAAATTATTGAATTTTTGAACCACCATCGCCGTTTGTATACGGTACATACGAGAATCGACCATATGATGAAATGGGATAATCATGACTTCCGCATGCTATTGGTCGGCAGATCCACGATCAGTTTTAAAAAGATTACTTTTATTACCTCTTAATAGTTTTTTCACTCTTTCATACTTAAGTTTTAAACTTGAAAGATCTCTAGGCTATAATAAAAAAATATAATTATCTTTTTAATTTTGAGAAAATCAATATACGAAGATTATACAGAATGCGTGAAAAACCTCTTATGAAAAATCGAATTTTACATAAGTGGGTCTTTACATACGATGTAATAATTTTATTACGCAGCCTGATGTCGTAGAATCGAACATTGCCGTTATGTCTGATCAATAAGCAATTTTGTCTTTCCAAGGCGAAGCATTTGACCGTTTGCTTTCTAAAATATGTTTTTTTTTCTAGCGCTAATTTTAAAAGCAACTCTTTATCACCGTATGTGAAGTTGGTGGATCTAGTTTTTTTTTTGCGACATAATGCATATAGTACTTTAATTTTTAAATAGTAAAACAATTAAAAACAATAAAAACGTAAAAAATAAAATTTTACCTTCTTTTATCACTATTATTATCTAAGAACGGCAATTACTTATCAAAGAAAAGTAAATACGTACCATCGACCAATAAATTGCAATCAAGTAAATCTGTATATAACTTGTTCCGCAGTCCACTATTATTAACGCGTATCATAGTATCACTGCCTACCGATTATCTTTATCCGTCGAATAGCTATCTGACAGATAAATTTGTGTTGAAAAACACTTAGCACTTTATTCGGAAGTTCATCTCCCGGATAAATGTATTCGACAGATAATATAGCTATCTGCAGGCGGATAAGTGGACGACGATTGAAAAACCGGGACTTAGAAAGTTAAGAATTCAAATTGTAGAATACGCGAAACGCAGGTTTAACGTTTCTCTTTCGCGATTATTTGCGTAAAAAAGTGCCAAAAAAAAAAAAATAAATAAATAAATAAATAAAATGCAATTTAGAACTTATCATCATACGTCTTCTCGAGGAACTCTCCGCTCGTGATAAACGCAGTCGTTTTGTAGGTCTGACCTCCCGATTATGTCCGATCGGCTGCAGGACTATATATGTCTTAAGTATACGAAATATTTTGCCTACACAGGACTACATAAAAAAAAACAAGTTACACGCACACTATTATATATAGCTGTTTGTTTAAAAAAACAATTCGGGCGATTCGGGTTCATTCATGACGAGCTACACACACACACACACACACATACATTTACACGTAATATAATATATCTTCTGTTATTGTGTGTATATCTATATATATATATATATATATATAAGGATACGCGGCGACGTGGATTTATGTTGTCGAACGACGATAATGACCGATGATGGGCGGAATGCGAGCCGAGACGGCCGAGGAGACGTATACCTACGTGTGCACACGCATGATTGTGTGTAATGTGTATATACGGTCGTGATCCGCGCTCCGGGCTAACCGAGGAATCCGGGCCGAGAAGACGGCTCGACGAGACGGATTCTTCGCCCGCGTTGGCGCCGAACGATTTCTACGGACGCGTATGAAAAAATACACACGGACTACCTACCTATCTATGCACGAGAGGTGTTCAGCCGGCCGTACCGATATCGTATAATTATTATTACGTCGTATACCATCGGTGGCGTAACTTGGAGCGAATTTCGGCGAGTGGAACGCCGTGATAAATCTTTTTAACCTATATTTCACCCCCCTCCAGAAAAAAAATAAAATACTATATAAAAATATTTATCTTTAAATCATAAACGTATACGTTTAAATCGAAAACCTCGAATCCATCAATCATCATGTCCGTACATGGAATAAAATTATAAAATATGATGTGAAAATATATAAATTGTACATACATAACATTATACGAGTATAATATTATAATTTCAATATATATTAATTTGTTTAAACGTAATTTACACCTAAAATGACGTACTTACTTTAAACGATATTTGGATAAAAAAAAAATGTTAAGTTTTAAACAACGATAAAACTATAATGAGTGAAATCAATGTTTAAAAATAATAACTTGATAGAAAAAAATGGCCGTACTTATAAATATATACATACGGCCAATAAAAATGCATTTAATACTCGTCATTTTTCTTTATAATATATACTCGATATCATTTTGCATAACCTAACCGGCGCTGACCCAGATCTCCCCCGACCGCCAAAAATCCAAAAAATCGCATCTCCAACAAAGTCACGCAGCCGCTCCCCAATCAATAGGTCCAAATCGCAAAACTCATCATCTTCTTCAGAATTCTCGGACTCAGTATCCCTATAAACTCCTCTATGGAATATGACACCGTTAACGAAAAGACCATCCAGGAAACCCCAATCACAAACTCTGATTCTTCTTACGTTCCAAAAATTCCACCAATAATGATCAACTCTGCCGACTGGCGAAAAAATGCTCGAACCATATTGAAATCTGCAAATTTATCAACCTCCGACTTTCAAGCCAAAATTGCAGCCAACGGTACGGTCCGACTTCTCCTCGACACACCGCAAAAATTCCGAAACATTCAGTCTGCCCTTCGCGAAGGAAAAATCCATTTCGAAACTTTCACACTCCCCGAAGACCGTGCCCTTAAGGTTGTCATAATAGGCATCCCAACGGACATTCCCGATGAGGAAATTACTTCTGAACTCGAATTTCTCGGGTTCAAACCCAAAATGGTTAAACGTTTCGGAGCACGCACAAAACCAATTCCAATCTGTCTAGTAATCCTTCAAAAACTCCGGCCAAGCTCAGTGCTTCGCATGCCAAAGGTTCGGCCACGGTTCAAGCAATTGCGGCCACCCCTTACGCTGTGTTAAATGCAGCCAAAACCATTCAGCAAAAGACTGCCCTAAACCGTACGAAGCTACTCCGGTATGTTGCAACTGTGGCGGTGGCCACACGGCCAACTTCCGTGGTTGCCCGTACTATCAACACACCTTAGCCATAAAAACTATCACCAAACCCATCGCTACAACCGAGCCCACACAAACTTCCT
>JAIPRL010011276.1:0-13860 GCA_025469235.1 Pemphigus obesinymphae
GAATTTAATATTCCTATTTCAGAGATATCACGTTCAATTATTATTAACAAATCCATTTTTAAAAATGAGTAAAATTACTTATAAACATTTATTTTGTATATTATATGTTGGGAGACCACTGTTTAAACTGAGGTTGAAAAATTAAATCACTTTAACTTATACAGAAAAATGTATATAGAAAAATATATAAAATAATTATCTACTTAAATGATAAGAATATTTAACACGATCTAGCGATTAATAATAGAATAATATTATAATAAAATTGTGTGATCTAAATTAAAAAAAAATATATATATTAAAAAGTAAAAAAATGTAGAACCATAGTCTAGTCGACTATGGTGAGGATTATTCAGAGTATCATTTATACCTACCTTACATGTACCTACCTATTAAATTTATATTAGTATTATTATTATTAACATGAGTCTGAAAATCAACGCCTTAGACCACTAGACTATGGTTCTACATGAAACATTATATTCAAATTATTTAAGCAGAAACAATGTAATATATGGAAAAAAATCTATCATACATATTTTAATATATGGTTTGAAATATATAATATAAATTGAAAAATATGTATGTGATAAAAATGTAGAGAGAAATATAATATTTGAGACGGTCTAGTATTCACGATTTTACCCCGTGTAAAAATTACAGGGAAATTGAAATATTCGAGACGGTCTAGTATTCACGATTTTACCCGTGTAAAAATTACAAGGAAATTGAAATATTCGAGATGGTCTAGTATTCACGATTTTACCTGTGTAAAAATAACAGGGAAATTGAAATATTCGAGACGGTCTAGTATTCACGATTTTACCCGTGTAAAAAATTACAGGGAAATTGAAATATTCGAGATGGTCTAGTATCTGAGATTTTTGCTGTAAAATTTACGGGGAAATTACCGTCCATTTTATGTAGGATTTGCCCCTTAGAGCTATTGGAAGTACCATGGAATGTTTTTGTACAAATGGGGAAATAAATGAATTACAGCTAAAACCTATGTAGAAAAGCCCCCTTGAACTTAGCTAATATTGGCTTCTAGTGCGTTAGAAGGAACAAATCATTACTACTTATAGTCATCAAACAGATATAGAGCGAGTTAGAGGCCAACCTGAGTGATAACCAACACGGTTTTACGAAGGGAAAGTCTACCATTACAGCAATGGCGGCGGTCACAGACTGGGTAGCGAAGTGCGCCAGTAGGCACGTAGTAGGGATGTTTTTGGACATTACTGGCGCATTTGATAACGTTAAGTGGATTCTCCTGTTAAGGAACCTAGAGGCGCTGGGAGCGTCGTCGGCGAGTGTGAGGACCGTCATGTCATACTTAGATGGCAGGACTGTGTCCCTCACCGTCGAGGGTTTCGGGGTAAGCAGACTCCTCCAAAAGGGCTGCCCTCAAGGTTCGCGGCTTGCCCCGCTCTTGTGGATGGTTGTGATGGACAGAGTGTTTAAGATCCCTAGAGACCGTAACACAGAATATGTGGCCTATGCAGACGACCTGGTCGTCTTGGTCGGGGCAGCTTAAAGATCGGTAGATGGGCTGAGGAGCGGGGGCTGACTATCTCTTGCGAGAAAACTCAGATTCTCGCACTCAAAGGCGGCCGGAAGTCGTTCGCGCTATCCCTTGCGGGGGAGATCGTGTGGCCGGCATCCTGTGCTACCTACCTGGGCGTCCAATTTGATGCCAGGTGGTCCTTCTACGATCATTTAGTTGAGCTTGTGGGTAGATCTGCGGATCTCTTTAACAGACTCCGCCATATGATGTCAGCAGGTTGGGGTGTCAACCAGGCTTCTGCGAGGAGGATATATCGGTCAGTATTTCTCCCCCAGATGTCTTACGTGGCATGCATTTGGTGTAGAGCGACCCTCACCAAGAAGGCGGTGCAGAAGCTGGGCTCTTTCCAGAGAAGGCCGCTCCTGGTAATGACGGGCGTTTACCGAACGGTCAGCACGGATGCTTTACAGGTCGTGGCGGGTGTACTCCCACTCGACCTGGAACTTCGGGTGATCGCCGGAAAGCAGCTTAGAGCCATAAGGCGCGCTGAAGAGGCAAACGCCCCTTGGCTTCGGTTTGAGGAGGCGTTGGAAATCTGGCAGGAGCGATGGACGAGAGGGAAAGGAGAGTGGACCCGCGTCCTTATACCGGATGTTAGAAGAAGGTACGGGGTCCCGATGGAACTGGATCACTTCGTGACCCAAATCCTGACGGGCCATGGCGACTTACGGGGTAAGTTATACCAGTTTCAACTGGTGGGCTCTCCCCAATGTATGTGCAAGGGTGGCAGTGAGACAATCACGCATCTTTTGTACCAATGCAAAAGGGTAGAGCGAGAAAGAGCAGTACTTGAGCGCGTCATGGCTGAGGCCGGCCTCAAGTGGCCTACGGTAGGCGAGGAAGTCCTGCATAGCAGGCAAATGTACGAGGGCATCAGGACTTTCGCACGCGGCGCGCTCCTTAACAGGTGCGACCATGGGGCGTAAACCTGAGGGTCCTAGCGTCAGGGACGGGCGATCAATCACGTTGAGTTGTGGCCGTGACTCTAAGAAAAACGGGCCGATCCCTAAGGGGATGCCTATGAGAGGCGCGGGCGGCACCCGAGAGGGATTAGACCGCCCGGGGAAGAGTTCTGGCCGTGACTCTAAAAAGAACGGGCTGATCCCTTCGGAGATGCCTCTGGGAGGCGGGGACGGTACCGAAACCCATAGGGGGTTAGGCCGCCCAGTTTAGAGTTCTGGCCGTGACTCTAAGAAGAGCGGGCCGATCCCTCCGGGGATACCTCTGGGAGGCGACGACGGGCTGATCTGGGATCCCTTAGGTCTAACCAGAGGGTTGCGACTACCGCCCTCGGACGACCGTCCGTTAAAAGGTCAGCCGTAACCTGCACACACGCAAAGAAATCATGGTAGTCAACCACTGCTGAGTCTTAGGACGACGACGCACTGGCAATGACGGAAGATCCCACCGATGATCGCGATCGGTACCGTGGGACGGTCGGGAGCCCTAACGACCATGCACAACGGCCGGTCATTTCGTCTTCCATATGTCGACGCTGGGCCGCCGCGGAGAGGCGACTCCGCCGTGGCGGGCCAGATGCCTGCCGGTCTCTTGAATAGTGCACAGCGCTAATAGAAGGTACCGAGCAGGGCTGGAACAGCAAAATCCCATGAAAACCTCAGGGTTAACTGTCCCTATCTACTACTAGTTCCGCGCAGTCAGCGGACCCGTTCAGTCGTGTGTTTCCGCGTTACTCGAGCTCCGCGCAACGCCATCTGGTGTCGTTACACGGGTTCCCTCGCAGTGACCGCAAATCGTACGAATTTTTTCCGTTTTTTGTGTCAAAGTGTGCCCCCCGTCAATAGCAACAGGCCAACATATCGGAGGACCCCGAAGAGGACCCCCGGCCACAGGAGGACGGATTCAAATCCCCTCATAAGGTTTACACGGCCGCCGCCTGACAGGTTGGTGAAATTCTCCAAGTTTACTATTGCGCAATATATCGCAATAGTGACGTAAGACCGAGCGTGACGCCCCCCACCACCGAGCGCTTTTAAAACTTTTAACATATAGTGTCTTCGGCAATCCCGCACGCCGCCAGGGGGAAACCCCCAAACGAAGACCACCCCGGAGAGTGAAGAATCCCCCCACCATAGCAAAAAGGAAACCTTCCGGGCGCGACCCTCCAAATTTAAGAAGTCGCCCCCCAGAGCCATTAGAAGTCCCCCATAACAATTTCGGGTACCAGAAGCTTATGAATAACGGTGCTGGCCGCCCGTTTTCTAAAAATAGCGGCTAAGACCTTCAGACTCCCCGGATAAATTGTTCATCACCTCCAGGAGAAAACAAAACCTCCCGGGCCCGAGCCCCCCACCCCAACAGATATCGCCAATACCAGGGTCCCATGAGGATACCCCGTAGCAGCACGCGGTTGTGAATTACAATCAGGCCCCGTAGCTGCACGCGGCTCCGAAACACCAACAGGCCCCGTAGCAGAACCCTTGGGCCCGGACCCTTTGCGACGCCCCCCCCCAGATAGACAAAATGATGTCATCCAGGGATACCTCGCTGGAAAGGAAGAGGAAGAGGAATACTGTCTTCAGAAGCCTCCGACAATAACATCGCGGAGACCAAAAACATCATTCAGTGGATCAAACACACCATGATTCTTGACACTACCAGGCGAGCCCTAAAGGCTGAGCTGGCGACATCCATACTGGGGAAACTCGATGCTCTTATTGAGACCAAAAATGACATGGCCAGAGACATACATGTTCTTGAGGCACGCTTGGACGAGGCTCGTTCAATTCCAGAAAAAATTGTGAAAAAGTTTGCCTCGGTGCTAGCGGAAAGGAACACGATGTACGAGGAGAGGAGGACCAACTCAGAGGCGGTTCTGACGCAAATCCTCAAGAAGCTCGCTCCCAATCAGGGTATAAAATCTGTCGATGTGGAAATGGAGGATGAGAACAGTCAACTAACTGCTCCAACCTTCGCGGATGTTGCATCCTCCAAAAGGAGCAGAAGCAAAACCGTGAAACGAAAACCCGAGGACAAGAATAATGCATCACCCACGGTGCAAGATAAATTAAGCAAAAAGGAAAAGGTGAGGTCTAAGTCTAGGCTAAAGAAGGGAAAGGAGAAAATCGATAAGATCGGAGGAACATCCCCCTCTCTGGCATTCTATGTGACCCCATGTCTAGGAGTCTCAATTGAGCAAACAAAAAAGGACCTCTAGATGGAAATCACTAAGAGGACAAAAACACCAAAAATTGTGGCCATCACAGCCAAGTCAGGTAAGGTGGTTCTTAAGCCTCAAGATCGGGAGACCGCGGACATACTAAGATGCATATCCAAAAGTGGTGCAAGCCAAATGTTAGAAGAAAGCCCGCTGTTCCCTCGCATCATCCTAGAAGGTATAGAAGTAACGTTGCTCCCCGATGAGATCCCGTTGGTGATTGCTAGCCAAAACCCCCATCATGACATTGAGCCCGGACAAGAACTCGAGATGGTCAAAGCAATATTTAAAACAGGCCCAAAAGATAGGCCAACAGTTTCCTGGATTGTGAAGGTACACCCCTCCATTGAAGAAAAATTGGTGCAGTCTCCAGTATACATAGGGTTCACACGTTGTAGGCCAGAAAGGTATGAAAAAGTCACCCAATGCCTAAAATGTCTACGATACGGTCACCCCGCAATCAAAGGTATGAGCACCAAGGAGATATGTGCACACTGTATAGGATATGGGCACATTAGCAAGGACTGTCCGAAATCTCAGCTAACACCAAAGTGCATTAATTGCAAGGGTGGTCCTAGCACCCTCGACAAGTCCTGCTCTGCTAGAATGTCCGCTATGGCTAACAGGCTAGTGCGCACGCTCAAACAGAACCCTCAATGAGCTCAACGCCCAATACAATGAAGATCCTGCAACACAATGCCGGCAGGGGTCCATTGCAATGGATCTCCTCCTTGACCACGCGATCAAAGAAAAGATTGATATAATTATGATCCAAGAGCCGTACACCCGAAGGGGACTAATACCGGGTTTTGAGGTATCCCCTTACAGGACGATGCTTAGCAAAGGAGAGAACAGGAGAGTCACAAAAGAAAAGGTTCATGGATCGGCGATTGTGGTAATGAATCCACACTTCAGAGTCCTGTTTAGGGAAGATCTCTCCTCCAACCTATTTACAGTAGCCACGATACAAACGAGCGAAAGCGAGAATATATCGTTCATATCTGCATACTTTAAATTCAACATAAGTATGCATCAACATATTGTCGAGCTCCAGAGCATAGTAGACAAGTTAGAAATGCCGTAAATACTGGCGGCTGATGTTAACGCGCACTCCGCCACATGGTTCTGCCCATCCACAAACGGGAAAGGGGAGCAACTGGAAAGGATCCTGGTCCACAACAACATCCAGGTTATCAACACCCCATCGAACTCGTACACATTTAATGGACCTAGATACTCCACAAACATTGACATTTCCGGCTGCTCTCAACATTTGTGGAATAGACTTGAGGACTGGTCAGTCAGGGACGACGTAACATCAAGTAATCATTCTGTGATAAAATTCAAATTTAAGGTGACGGCACTACCCACCTATCACAACAGGGCCCAAAAGTTCTGCGAAAGACTTGCGGACTGGGATTTGTTTGACAGTACACTACTAAGCGAATGTCTGAATATAAATGAGAGATGGCATATGGATAGCGTTAACAACAGAACTGCTGGCTTAGTCAGGATTGTTCAGAAAGCGGCGAAGGCCGCTATCCCAATAAAACAAGAGCGCACCCAAATAAAACTTCCGTGGTGGACCCCCGAGATAATTATCAAGAGAAAAGCCTTAAGGAAAGAATCGAGGAAAAGATTCATAACATGTTCTAGGCAACTAATCAGGGAATACATAGACGCAAGAAACGAGTACACCAACACCCTAAGGGCGGCGAAGAAACAGTCATGGCAAAAATACTGCACAGAGGCAATAGGTAATTTATGGGGGTCACTGTACAAGTGGCTCAAAAAAGGGTCCATGCCGGCCTCAGCAATAAGGACACTGAAGAAAGCAGACGGAAGTTACACAGTATCAGTGCACGAAACGGTGGAACTCCTCACAAACACACTAATCCCAAACGATCGAAGGACTCATCCAAACGCAACACCCACAGATCGCACCTACCATATTCAGCCTGTCACTGAAGACGAACTGAAGAAGGCACTGTGGAGCCCCGGGTTAGGTTAGGTTAGGTTAGGTTAATGACGGCAAAAATAGTCAGGAAAGCATGGCCAAGAATTAAAAACCTATTAGTAACTCTCGCAAACAACTGCCTTAGGATCGGGACTTTCCCCGACTGCTGAAAGGCTACGAATGTAATGGCTATCAGCAAAGGGGCAGACAAAGACCCCACCCTCCCCGAGTCCTATCGTCCTATCAGCCTGCTACCAACCTTTGCAAAGGCTCTGGAAAGGATTATCTGCAAGTGCATAGAGGCAGAAACCCAAAACAATCTCAGCGGCCTACAATATGGCTTTGTAGCAAGTCGCTCGACGGAACAGGCGGTCGAAGATCTTCTGCTATGGCACGATAACCATGACGTCCAACTAACGAAACACACAATGGCAATCATGCTGGATATAACAGGCGCATTCGATAATATGAGATGGGATACACTCATAAGTGACATGGTGGCTCTAGGCTGCTCCCCTGGTATCATCGCAATCACAAGAAGAAGAAGCTACCTAACCGGAAGAACAGCACAGATCAACTCAGGAGGTGTACAGAAAACTGTATGGTTATCCAAAGGATGTCCCCCAGGGATCCCTATTTGGACCCATACTATGGAATGTCACAATGGAGGCTCTGCTCCGACAACAAACACCAGAGTATGTCAGAATACAAGCGTATTACGATGACATAGTTGTGTCAATTGCAGGCAGGAGTAGGCCTCAGCTAAAACTCAGAGCGAAGGAGGCTCTGGACATGGTTAAAGAATGGGGAACAACAAGAACAACAAGATCAGGGTATCGAGTTCAGCCAAACTACTGGGCATATGGCTTGACCAGGATAGGAAGTTTTCCACACATATTGAACGGCTGAGGGAGAAAAATCTGAGCCATTTCTCGAGACTAAGAGGCGTGTTCGGAAAAAGCTGGGGACTATCGAAGGAGAACACTCTGCTGCTATACAATGCGGTGTTCGTCCCAAAGATTTGCTACGCAGCTAGAATTTAGGGTGAAGACACCAAGAAAGCCAGGGCAATTGGAACGCTCGCAGTATTACAGAGAACCCCGCTCCTCGGGATATCCTCTGCATACAACACCACCTCAAATATGGCCCTCCAAGTTCTAACGGGAATACTACCACTTGACCTTGAGGTTAGGCTCCAAGCTGCCAGAGCCAGAAGTAGGCTTGACCCGCAGGTATACAGAGTGAGGAAAATTGCGCAACTAAAACAACTCCTGATAACTGAGTGGCGAGATCGATGGGACTCTTCCACGAAAGGAAGACTAACACATAGATTCTTTCCCAGTGTTGCGGATAGATTGAGAACCCCTATTTGGCTCAACCACTACAATGTGCAGCTGCTTACAGGTCATGGCGACTTTAAATCCAAACTATTTGGGTTTAAGCTAAAACAGGACCCCTTCTGTTCATGTGGCAACGGGGAGGAAACGGCCGAGCACGTTATTTTTGATTGTCTAAGAACAATGCCAATGACTTCCAACCTTAAGGCAACAATAACCAGAGCCGGCCATCCTTGGCCATGTCCGCTGAAAACGTTTGTCTCCACAAGAGCAATCTTTACTGCCTTCGACAGGTTCGCGTCGAACGTCCTAAGCAAATAGAAAAAGCAGAAATACCAAGAATCCAAACACCAGCCAACGCTGAAGCGTATGACGGCACAACACTCGGGCGAACCCGAGTGAAACCGCGATCATGGCACGGGCGGTCGCCAGGAGAGAGTGACAGAAGCGGAGTGCCTTGATCGCGGCCGTCATGCGGGGAGCGACCGCCGCGTCGGGGACGCGGGTGGTGCCGATGCGCACAACAGCATAGGACAACCAGAGGCACCACGAAGGCCGAAACCCGCGAGGGGAGTAGGCTTTAGCTACGTCGAGGCTCAGAGGGCTGGCACCCAGAGCGCGGGCAGTAGCTGCTCTTAAAGCCGCCTCTGTGTTTCTTCCCTCTCGCCGGGGATCAGAATGCGGAGAGAGTTAATCCCGCTCGTCGTAAGAGGCGACCAAGAGGAAGGCCAGGAGGGTCGGCGTCACGGACGCGGGCCGCTGGGTCCCTTCAGGGCCTAGCGGCGTTCTCCCTCTCTCTCGGGGACGAGAATACGGAGTGAGGGGACCCCACTTGTCGTAAAAGGCGACTAAGAGGGCGGCCTGGAGGGTCGGCGTCCGGGACGCAGACGGCCAATGTCCTAGGACATTGGCCGTTGGGCTGGCATCCTACTGCAACTCTCCGTTCGCCCAAGACATTGGGCAACGCAAGAGGGTCAATCCTGACCTCGAAAGGAAAGGGTGGTGGAGACTACCGCCGGCCCACTACGAAGGTGCGGTACAGGCCAACTAATGAGCCTCGGCGCACGGAATCAATGGTAGGGCAGTAGAGGACCCTTCAGGGCCTCAACGAAGCTCCCCGAATATCCGACAAGGATGTAAATCCTGTACCACGGGTTGGGCGGGGGCCTCATCAGCTGGCGGCCGGACGCCGTCGATATGTCGTGGCCGGGGGTCCCGCGGGTCCGTCCGCCGAGTTTGGACCCGATCGGACGCCGGGGGGACGGTCGGAATTCCGGATCACCGGCGTGCCGCTACGGGGCTGGCTGCATGCCACTATGGGGCAACATGCAGCCACGGTGTGGCGTGCCGCTATGGGGCAACATGCAGCCACGGTTCGGCGTGCCGCTACGGGGCAGTTGGTATGCCGCTACGGGTATGGCGAGTGCCGATACCGGGGCGACCCGCTGTGGCTCGGCCAGACGCCGTCGATATGTCGTGGCCGGGGTCCCACGAGTCCGTCCGCCGAGTTTGGACCCGATCGGTATACGGGAGGACCGAGGGGGACTGTCTGAATTCCGGATCGCCGGCGTGCCGCTACGGGACAGCATACGGAATCGCATCCCGCTACGGGGCAGACCGCATGCCGCTACGGGAATGGCGAGTGCCTGGGCCGTGACGACCCACCATGCCTCGGCCGCACGCCGTCGATATGTCGTGACCGGGAGTTACGCGTGTCTGTCCGCCGAGTTTGGACCCGATCGAAAGCCGGGGGGACGGTCGAAATTCCGGATCACCGGCTACATACGTAATAATAGGTGGATTTAAATAAATCACAACGAATATAAAATACCAACTAGTTAACTCATATTAATGGAAGGTAACAAGAAAGGAAAATATAGGTATGTACCGGCCAAGACATTATATATAAAAAATATATTTACTACGTAACACTCTGTTGCGTGACACCTGTCCTCTGGACCTTGCCGTCGCTGGACAATCCCCATCTTCGGGGCACGATTATGGTTTACTTCATAGTGATCAATTGATATACTATTGAGGAAAACTATAGATGACAAAAAAAAAATATAAATTATAAAATTATATTACGTCTGTTACTAAATGAAAACAGTGTCGAGGCCCATCATTTTCAAAGGAAGGTTTGGCAATACAATAATGCGTTTGCTTTTGCTTCTTTCGTCTCCAGGGATATCAGGAGGCCTACACTGCAAGGTGCTAGAGTGTACCATACATGGTCAGGTACAGAGACGTATTTAGAAATTTGGCGCCCGGGTGCTAATGTCTTTCCGCCCCCTCCCACAAAAATTATATGACTTTTCCACCTACTGAGCGCGTCGGAGCTTACCTTCCAGTAACCACCCGTAGACCATAAAGCCAGGTTTACACGCAACAATAAATGCTAGCAATTTATCGTATAACGATCGAATTGTTCCGATTTATCGTTGCGTATAAATAGGACATAGTAGCGTTTTATTGGAATTGGAATTGGATCGGATGATTGATGCCGACCATCATCAATTTCTGCGAATCGTACGATAAGTTGGAACGTGTAAACATTTAGCAACTATTTATCGCTACAATTTGATTTAGTTTGCATTGGCCTTTCACGGAGAAGGTCGTGTATAGTTCGTTGTTTTGTTGACAATTGTTTTTATTTTTAATCAAGTGATCATAGCAGAACAAACACCTCGAGAATTCTTGAGAGAATTTATTGAGCTATATCAAAGTTTTACCTGCTTGTGGCTTGTTAAGAGCAAAGAATACTCGGATAGGAATAAAAAAAGCCTTGCTTATGCAGAGATGGTTAAAAAGTACAAGGAGATTGATCCTTTGGCAGACCGAAACACTGTTGTGAAAAAAATTAACGCATTGCGTACGGTTTATAAGAAAGAACTATCAAAAGTTAATAATTCGTCAAAATCTGGGGCTGGAGCGGATGATATCTATAAACCTAGTTTGTGGTACTTCGATCTTATGCATTTTTTGAACGATCAGGACGCTGTAAGACCTACTAGAAACACAATGGATGACGAGGACGAAGAAACACAACAATATGTAAGTATTTAGTAGTAATTTTTATTTATAGTAAAATTAGCTTAACAATTTTGTCTTATTAATAAATTACTAAATAAAACTAAATTATTACAAACAGTTATTATAATATGCTTTTTTCAAGAACTGTAAATTTCAAATGTTCAATGCACTTTTTTCTTGCCAAGGAACAGACCCCTCTCCGTTGAAATACGTACAGAACTTTTCTCGAATAATTTTTGCTCTTTGTAAAACTTGACCTCCCGAACGTGGTTCGAGGTTGTGTAATATATCGGGATTACACCTTGCACCTAGTTGAATAGTACCGTCCATAATATTTTCGTTATCAAAACATTCAAGAGAGGTGTAAGAAAGTGATTTTTTGCGCAATAAATTGTGCAAGGCACAGCACGCAAGAACTACTGATTCAATGGTTTCCACATGTAAATTAATTGCAGTGTTAAAAACACGAAATCTTGATGTTAAAATTCCAAAACTGTTCTCAACCACTCGCCGTGCTCTCGATATGCGATAGTTACATATTCTTCTCTCATTATTAAGTGAAGCCCGATTGTAAGGCTTAATAAGATCAGGTCGCATCGCAAAGGCATCATCCCCCACAAAAACATATTCCAGGTCAAGATCGAAGCTTACTGGTTTAGGTGCAGGAATATCCAATTGGTTATTTACAAGTTTTTCGTAGAAAATAGTGTTATTTATCACACCTCTGTCAGATATTCTACCGTTCGTTCCTACATCACAATATATAAATTCGCAGTGAGCGTTTGCAATAGCCATCAAGACTATACTATATGTCTTTTTATAGTTGTAGTATTGGGAACCACTATCCTTTGGTGGAACTATCCGGACATGTTTGCCATCGATCGCACCCAAACAATGAGGAAATTGCCACCTCTCTTCAAAATCTGAAGCGATTTTCAACCACTCATTTGCTGTTTTAGGAAACTGGAACAAAATAGTTTTTTTTTATAAATGTTGATTAAATTTGTTTAAGATTTTACAGAAATTGAGATAAAATTATTTATAAACACAAGACAAACAATATTTCATAAATATTTCTTATGAACATTTGAAGTTTAAATTGGTATAAAACTAACAAAAATTATTGTATTTTATTATATTCTTATACTTTTACAACCGAAAATATATGCTCTATTTTATTTCAGGAAGATTCTGAATCTACGGATTTAGAACATTCCTATCAACAAGAGGTCACCACATTGGCTGTGCCAACATCAGGTGATGATAGATCAGCTACATCACGAAGTGTGACACCATCACCAATCGCACCGCAGCCAAAGCGGAAAAAGAAGCTAACTCCGACAGATGAGGTGATGCAGCTAGCGGGACAACAACTATCCTGATGATGAATTCGAAGCCTATGGAAAGTATTTAGCCCACAAGCTACGTTCCCTTAAAGGAAACCAGGCCGTATTCGCTCGAAAACTCATTAATGACGTGATTTTTGAGGGGGAGCTTGAAGCACTGACTATTGATTTTAAAGTAATGAATAGTCAACCACACCATTCGTTCGAAACTAATGACTTGCTACAATTTAATCCTCAACTCAACCATCCTACATATATACCTAGAATATTTAAGCATCAACTGCCAAACTCTCAACATCTTTCTAATATAATGACAATGCCAAATCCTCAACATAATATCTCTAATATGACAATGCCAAATCCTCAACATCTCTTTAACACAAAATCACCAAACTCTCTTACAAACAAACCCGAACAAGCCAACTCTGAACAACCAAATATTCAGCAACCAGAATCTCAACAACCCGAAATTCAACCACTCACTTACTCAAACTACATGACAAGTTCAAATAAAATGAGTAACCCAAATCTCAACCAATCAATGGAAAACAATGTTTCGAGTTTCTTTTCAAAATTCATTTAGTAGAAGGGCATTATCACGTGTTATAAAACATATTCTTTGATTATTCACTTTATATTGTATTACATTTGATTATAAATTATAATGTTTCTATTGTCTATGGTTTAAAATAAAATAAAAAAAATGTAGTTAACATACCTGTATGTATTTTTTTAATACTTTGTAGATAGCCTCACAGGTTTCCGGAATTATTTTGCAGAGAGCTGGTTTAGAAATGGCAGTTGAAAATTCCATGTCCTTATAGCTTCTTCCGGTAGCAAGGAATCGTAAGGTAGCTGAGAGTCTTTCATGAGGAGATATCGCTTTTCTCATTACAGTATCGTTTTTCACAATAAATGGAGAAACTAACCTTAACAACTCAACATAAGTCTCTTCATCCATTCTTAAATAATTCCGCCAGTCATTGGGTTCATTTCGCAATTCTCGCAATAAGTTTATATGAGAAAATTCCCTTTTCTTCAGCAACCATTTGCGGCTCCACATTCTTCTTTGTCTTCGCGACTTTTTCGCTATTTTTGCTAAACAAACGATATATAACGACCACAATAGTACTTCATCCATGGCGAAAACTGATGGCCAACTGAGGTGTGAGTGAACTGTGGTCGACGAAGAATATTGGACAAGAAATCGTAGAGTGTAAACAGTATCCACTCTTTCGATTTGGAACAATAAAAAAAACGACGATAAAATTGTCAATCACATCGTTACGATTTATTGTTGCGTGTAAACCCGGCTTAATAATAGCCTTTACGATATCGTTATATTTTCAGGCGCTTTCTAACTTATTTGTTACATTTTTGTTTTTAATATATTTGTATTCTCTAGTGGAACCAGTTCATATTGACTATTTAATCAAAAATAT
>JAIPRL010011277.1:0-13857 GCA_025469235.1 Pemphigus obesinymphae
ACCGTAATCGTGTTTAAGGGAACCGTGATTAGCGTGGTGAAATCCAAATCTAATTAAATCACGGTTAACTATTAATCGCGATTACTTTAATCACGATTAGAGCATTTTTGGTGAAATCGGCCCTTAAATATATCACTGTGTATATGGAAAAAGCAATAAAATTGTGTATTTTAGCGCACAACAAAAAATAGTGCCATAAAATTTAGTGCCTCTCCCCCCCCCCCAGTAAATAAACTGTATTATTATTACTAGACTGTGGTTCTTAGGTACTTTTGTACTTTTCTCATTTATTACCAAACTAAGGAATAATCAGTTTTAAGATTTAAAGAAAATGTATCAATTAAAACATAAAAGTATACGAAATCAATATATTAATATTATGTTTTACAACCTCATGACCTATACTGTAGTTTGTTTTTACGTAGTATTTCTGTTAAAGACTATTAACATTTTTGTCAGGTATACTTATGCCTAAATATTAAACTTAAAATATTTTTAATTTTCAAATAAATATCTTAAAATAATCCAAAAATAAAACCACCGTTTGTTGTATAGCTTTTTTTATATCACGATTACAAAATTAGGAAAAATGTAGGAATATAAAAAAAAAAAATTTAAAAATTAAATTATTTTGTCACTCGTTTTTATCGATGTTTAATGATAATATTTTTTCCATGCGATGTAAAATATTCTAAAAATATCAAAATTAAATGCATAGCAAAGGCTAAACCTTTTTAAAAGTTAAAAATTCAAATTAAATATTTTTAATAAGTATTATTTATTTTTACCCTTAAACACCCCCTCCCCATTACTAACAGACTTGTTTGTCAGTAAACTAAGCGATTTTGCCCCTAAAGATAGTAAAATATATAAATTATTCGTGTAAATATCATTTTATTAATGATTATGGTTTTCAATATATTCAGAGAGCCCCCCCCCCCAGAAAAAAAGTTAAAAATACGTCACTGTATATATATATATAATATATAACATTGATAATATGAAACATAAAAAAAAATAGAATTATACTGGCAATGGGGGGGGGGATTTAACCCCTTAGCCCCCCTCTGCGTACGATCCTACTTGCCTATATGTATATAATATATATATATATATATATAATAGCGATATTTTACTTGAAATTATCAAGCAGTCTCCACAAGTATAAATACGTATCGGTGACACATTACGCACGTGCAAGGATTTGTAGGAGATACCACCTGTTAGTTATAGTACCTATACGTATATATTACGAGCTATAGTATACGCGGATACGCCACATACGAAAGTCAATTTACCACTATTTTGCCGGTGTAATTTAATTTTCCGTCAATACAAATGTATCGAGAAATATTAAAAGCCTAGGTAATAACTATATAGAGCCCGGAATTTAATGAAATTTTTTTTGGAATATCAATCACCATCACAATATGTTAAATACTTTAAATTTAAATATTTTTTTACGTTTTACCCGAATTTAAAGAAAAATCACGATTTTCTTTTTCTTTTCCAATGTAGGTTAAAAGTGCGGATAAAGGAGTCGATTTCAAAAATTGATCAAAAGAAAAAAAAAGTCAAACTCATGGTATAAATAGGTACATTATATATATATATATAAATTAAAAACCTTTCATGACTTTTTTTTTGGGAGGGGGAGAACTTCCCCTCTCCTCATGTGCATCCACCCGTGGGAAGTACGAGAACCATAGAGCAAGCAAGATACCACCACAATGAGCGTGACCATGGGAGTAGTATTTTCACTCTACAACGGGAACGCACCATTTGGTTTTAATCAGAGTATTAGGGGCCCGTTGGGGCCTGCAAAAATTGCCTACGCGGACAGTGTTTCATGTCCACATGGCGGGGTATTGGTTAAAGTTTTCAACTAGCAATAATCGCACCTCGGATGGACCTCATTGGTTACGATATCGCCACTGCGCAAAGCTGATTAAACCGTCGGACGCGGCCCCTATATCACCAATGTCGGGCCCGCCGAAGACCGTCGATCCGCCGGCGGCCGGATGGGCCGAACGCCGTGCAGCGGACGTCTGACCGGACGGCCGGGCTCTGGGCGACCCGGTAACCGGACGGTCGGACCGTGAACCGGCGGCCAACCGCTCGTGGTCGCGCGTCTTATCGCCGACGGCCGGCGTAAAGTCCGTGCCGGACCGGTCGTTGCAATCGCGTCGTGCCGGCGCGCCATCTAACGGCCAGAAATCCGCACGCTCGTCCGTCTCGATGCTAATGGTGGTCTCAACGACGACGGCCGTGACGGCCGCGCGCCCTCGTCGTCGATCCGCGCGTCAAAGGTTATCGTCGTCGCGGGTATAATCGCGTCGGCCGATATTGTTTTCCTTTTTATCGCGTACGCGTAATAATATTATTGATGTTTTTTAATTTTTTTATTATTCTTTTATTATTATTTATTATTGTACCCAAACGCACGCGCACAACAATAGTATAATATGATATAATTATAGTATACAAATACACACGTTGTACCTACTCACGTAGTAGTGTTAGTAAATAGATATATAATGATCGTATTATTGTGTGTATATTTGTGTGCGTAGGTGTGAACAAGATGTGTAATGTGTGTTTGTGTCGGTAGCGTACGCGCGTATATGTAAAAATGTACACGCTTGGCGTAAGCAACGTTCGGAAACATATTTAAGAGGACTGAAAACTAGGAAGTTTTACGCGCCCTGGGAAAAGCGTAAAAAATTACGCGTAAAAAAAAAACGTAATCAATCGAAAAAAAAATGTCATTGACTTTTTTGGCGCCGACTAAACACGAATAATTTATCTATCTAAATGCTTCCTATTCGCAAAACAGTAACGAGCGAAAAAATTTTTAAAAAAAATATCTACCTCTCCCACTCCCCCTCCCCCTTTAGTTCCGCCACTGTCCACAGTGACAATTTTTCAATGAAAAACTTACATTACCATTTTTCATTTTTAATCAACTTACCAAACGTGTTAGGAATACGAAACAAAAAACTAATTACAGCTAAAAGGACATTATCTAGCGACTGACTAAGGAGCCGATTTTTGAAATATGTATTTTTACATGTTTTACGCAAAAATATCGATTTTTTTAAAAAAATTTAACAGCTCTTAAGACGTAATGTAAAAATGTATGTATCAAAAATCGGCTCCATCAGACGCTATAGAGAATTTCGTTCTTTACATTTCATTTTTATTTCATCTTTCAACAACATTCTCAAGTTTATAAAAATAAAAATGGTTTTTTTTTAACAAGTATCGTAATTACACGACAATTAAAAATGGTAGATACTGACCCAGGTCTATTTTAAAATTATTTTTAAAATATATTTAAATATTTCTAATTTGTTTGATTTTTATTTTTCTTAAAATTTAATAAAAATTTCTCATACCCCTTAAAAATCGGGTGTGTGCCGTCGATGTCGACATTTGTCGGAGCCAAAACAAATGATTCGCGGCAGTAGCGCCATCCATCAGTGGCGAATTTAACACGGTCGTTAACAATTTTTCAAAACCGTTTCGATTACATTTACATAGCCATTATACGACCGAACACTGACATAAATCACGTACTTAATATAAACCAAAATATACGTTAAAAAATGTTGGTTTTTATTTAAAAAAAAAAAAAAAAAACACGATTTTCCACCATTCCGCATAATTCAAAAAGGTTATAGCCGATAGTTAAACATTTAAACGTGTAAAATAAACATGACGAAAAAATTCAGTCATTATACATGACGGTCGGTAGTAAAATGTATAATATATAATAAAAGCATTTAATTCTTAAATCTTAATGTTAAACATTATGTTTACGTTTATAAAAACACAGAATATTGTTTATAATTTATTTAAGTTAATGCACAACTCTTTTAGCAATGCAGTTTTCGTAACGAAAAAATGTCCGATTTTTACATCACACGATAACGCGATCGACACTGTCGAACGTATTATTTAAACGCTCCCTCTCCCCCTCCCCTCACAACAACCAAAGTGCACGTGACATATTATAATTCCAATTTGTGACCTACTACTTATACTGCCAGTGAGTGACCCACTTGTTATAAGCCTTTTAAACGCCTTTTGATACCGTATTGTTGTCTCGTTTTCGTATCATAATATTGTTATATGTTTTAAGATATCCAAAAGCCATTACAAAGATAGGTACACAATCGGTCAAATCGTTTGTCAGCGAGTGATCACTGCAAAAATTGAATTGCAAATATCGAGTTATTTTTCAAATATTCGTACCTATATCAAATGAACTACTGTACTTTTACATTATTATTATTATTATTATTATTATTATTATATTATACGTAGTGATGTACATTTTCGTAAATATTTTCAAAAAGTTGAAAATTTTGGAAAAATTTTAATTTCTAAAATAAATGGCTATTGCTTAAATATATTATGTTTCACCAATATTTTTATATATTGAAATCCGTATATGATTATCCATTTTAAATTTTAGACAGCTATATAGAGTATAATATAGAGAATACCACTGAAAATGATCTAATTGTATTATAAAATATTTTAATTTTTTATATTTTTTTTTATAAATGTTTAAACGTTTTCCAACATTTATTGATATTAGTAAATTAGCGTGTTACCTTAGTATATTACTTGTATATGATTTATACAATTTTATACACATTATATTTTACTCTAGTTATGAGTTATTCACTAATTATGAATTACAAATTAAATATTTAAATATCAATCAAAGTAAATATTTTTAAAAATAGGTATACCTACACAAAAACAAATTTCAAATGAAAATTGTCAGGCTTGTATATTATTAGTCGTCTGTCTATATCTATATAAAGTTTGTGTATTTGTTTGTTTGGTTGTCCGACTTTAATAGAAATCGGTACTATTCAACTGATCGACACAAACCATGTTTATTATATTTATTAATAATTCGGGACAGGTAACATTAACATTTTTAAAAAAATCCGTCACCGTGGAACTGTGCAGGAAGGAAGTATTCTGTAAAATATATTGTCGCTGCATATTGTAATTTATGAATTTCATATTTTTATGATCTCCATTATTATAATAGATAATATCATAAATTAGTTAAATTTATAACCTAATTATTTAATATAAACATAATATATAGAATCAAAAACAGTTTATTTCCAGAAAGCTATTATAATTAAAAATATTGACCGTTTAAAAAATATATAGATATATACGCACGAATAATGTTTGTTATGCCATATAGTACCTATATAGAAACTAAATAATGAAAAAATAATTACATTTTTTGGTTTCGCGGGTAATTTCGATTTCCATATATCAATTGTACCTAATTATAATAACAATAAAAATATAAATAATTATGTTAATTTAAAATGAATAAATTTTTACTATTAATTAAAAAGTAATAATTATTAATAATTACCTATAATAATTTATAATAATATATTATATGGTGTTTAGCATATGTATTAATGTGTATACTTAAGAGTAGAAAATGGATTTAAAAAATGAAAATCACGGACGGAGACGGGTTTCCTGGCTAGCACATAATAATACCTTGTTGGCAAAAACAGAAAAAAGTTCTTGGCATATTTTTCCTTATTTTTACGAGGAATTAGTATAATCATTATTTGTTAGGGGGGGCTGGTAAAAATTTTGCACCCGTCTAGTCTAGTAAAACCTAAAATTACGCCACTGTGAACGGGTGAGAGATAAAAAAAAATATAAATATGTCGACAACCAAGGGCATACCCAATGATGAATAAATATTTACATAAAAATTGACTGTAAAAATGATTATCACCTATTAAAAATGTATGATTAAATGGTATTACCTATATGTATAATAGATAGTCACGATTGATAAAATTACGTGTTTATGAAATATACGCGTCAAAACACATTAACGCGCACCGAGTTATTTTAATTTACATATAATTTTACTAAAAATGCAATATTACGTATGGATGTAATTACGTTTTTATTACGTCGTTCTCAATTTTTTCGTTTATAAACCCTACAAACGATAATAGTAATTATATTGTTTCTATAATTATACAATAATTATTAAATCGCACATGTTTTAAATGTATATATGTTATTTGTTAATAATCTCGTGTATACCTACGGTATAATAATGGCCATATCACAAAACTATTACTATCAATAATTGTTTCGTAAATAGGTAGTAAATATACTAATGAAATATTTCTGAAAAGCCTTTAGACAACATACACATTTATCATATTTTTGTATATAATTAATTAAATCGAGTCAAATAATAATTTATAATAATAGTATGATTATGTTTATAATATAATAAATTATACGAGTATATTATACTGAGTAATGCGTATATAGATTTTAATACATTTTATTCTGTGTTCTATATAAGCTCTTAGTAAATGGTCAAAATGATTTTTTGTCCGAATTTTATAATGTTCGTATTGAATTTCGCGTGGAATTTCGTATCGAATTTGAAAACTTTAGAAACTATTGGATGTTTTCGGGTAAATAAATTTATAGTCGTTTCATTTGATACGAAACAAAAAATTCCTGCTCAAAAACATTAAATGAGCAGAGTAATAATGCGTCAATAACAAGATGAATTACATAAAAAATTAAAATTGTTTAAAAAAACGTATGTCGAGTATATAATATATAGCTATAGTTATGGGTATTAGATGTACTGCGCGTATTATAACATAATCCAACAAGTGTTCAAATGCATAATAGGTAATACAATAGGCGTTTAAACTCGTACATACTTGCAATACGGTTTTATTCGATTTCAACGTCGATTTTCCATATATGCTAATTTAATATAAGCTACCGTGCATTGTTATAAGTCGATTTAAATGATTGGAATGTATACAATTTGTCTTAATGGATGTATGCTCTTCAAATTGCCAAATTAATTCGTTATTTATACCGAAATTATTATCATAAAAATTAATTTGAACGACGATTTAATAACAGCTGCTATTATCATATGACATATAAACAGTGGGTAGGTACATATTATTATACAGAGGCAATTGGCAAATAGTCATCACGTGAAAGTGAAATATAAGTACCTAGTTATATTATTATATGGTCTTCGGATAAAATTATCATTATAAATGATATCCTGGTTACACCCATCAACCGTAATCATATATATATATATGATATTAAGTATAATAACATTGTTAAATCATCTACATTCCATATACATGCTGATAAAAACAACGAATTAAAAGAATTAGAAAATTTGCAAAAATAAAGTTATCTCACTTAATAGTAAAATTCGTCCTTGCATTATATTATATTATTATACATGTGTAAAATGATTTTTTTTTTTTTAATTTTCATAAATATTAACATTTACTTACATAATTAATATAATTATTACCAACGCCAAATATAATTTTATATTTTGTATATTGTATATTTACAAAATTACGAATTCAAATAATTATAAAAAGTACCTATAATTTTATTATATTGCGTATAAGACCAAGACCGTGCACATACCTATACATAATATTATATCCAATTATATATATATGCAACTCTTATATGGCTATGTATATGTACATTGTACATATACATAATACATGGAAATTTTTTAGAAAAAACGTTAGATGCGGTAATTATATCAGCTATCGTATGTGTTGTTATATTAATGAACGCTAAAAATAGGTACACGAATTTAAAAGAAAAATGTTAAATTACAGTATTAGTAGATTTAAAACTTCTAGAATATTAATATAATTTTCGCCTGTACTTGAAATTTCATCGATTATAAGGTAATTTAATTATTATGTTCATCACTTTATTGGTTAGGTGTATTAGTTTACCAGGATCAAAAAAATATTTGTCCTCAAACATCTATACAAAAAACATAATTTACAAAAATAAAAATAAATTTAAGAATATTGTGTATAATATGTATTTGACAATAATTTGTCAAAGTTTGATTCATAAATATTTTATTATAAAACGTACCTATATTATAATATCAAACATTTTAAAACGCCACCTAGTGATATAGAATAAAACTCATTTTTGAATACCTATCTCAGAAAAAACTGTTTCCAGCACTAAAAGCAGTAAAAGCAGTAAAACAACACCGATAATTTGTAATTCGTTTACAGCGTTTATTCGATTAAATCTCTCGATCATAATATATATAACTTTAATTAAGACAACGAATAAGAAGATACATAATATATGTAGATACCTAATTTTATAATTAAAATGATAAATTTATGTATTTTTATATTTTATAATTGTTGCCAATATTAAGTGTTAAATACAATAAATAGGCAATTACCATGACAAATTTAATAGTTTCTTCTTTCTAGTAGTGAAATATATAATTTTAGGTGATTTTAAATTTAATTAGTGCACTATGATATTTAATTTAAGTAAATTTAGACTCTGGTATAATATTAAATAGATATATAATATATTTATATCTAATAGTAATAGCTGGGCAATGGTAACATTTTCTAACATTTTAACGTTATTGGTACCTATAAGTATACGGAAAATGTACTTTTTAAATTACCTAGTCAAGTTGTGACTTATGTTAATTTGTTTGTGTAGTATATTTAGGTGTGCTGTAACATATATGTGCTATCTTTAATTACTAAAAATATATATATATATATATTATTAATGATGCTATTCACTGTTCAAATTAGAAGGTACTTAAACACGAACCAAAACTGACACATACCCCCTCCCTCAACAACGCATATAGAAGATAGATACTATATACCAGGGGTGGCCAAACTACGGCTCGCAACCATGTACGAAACAAAATATTTTTACTAATATAAAAAATAATTTTAAATACTAATACCTATAAAAATATGTATCTACTTGACAAATGTAATAATTATTAAATTATAATTTTAGTTTTTACAATTAATAAAAAAAATATTGTTTTTTTTTAAATTTATAATACTTAAATTAGGTAATTTTTTTCAAATTTTAACGTATTTATAGCTTGCTATTTTCTACTCATATTTTTAAATAAGATTATATAGGTACATAATAAATAAAGATTTTTATATTTTTCATTAGGTTTATTTTGCGGCTCGCGAGTCTCTTCTCGTTGATCACCCCTGCCATATATTATACGCATACCTACCCATTTTACCAAAATTTGAGCAACTGTATGTGCATGTAATGACTAATGAATATACCTTCTGAATGTGAATAGCGTGTATATGTACAGTATGTATATGTATATACATTATTTTAAGATTATTCTTATATTTTTTTGTTTTAATTCATCGAATCGTTACAGAAACGATTGTTTAAAAGCTCAACAAACGCTTAAAATTATAGAAAAACAATCAAGGATTTTCTATTAAGAATGACTATTTATTAATATTTCTCAAGCACTTCAATAACTATCAACTATAATAATATAAGGTATATAATAATTACTTACCTATATTATGTAACAACTAACCAGAAGCAGATACAGATATATATTCCACGAGGGATCAAATAATATAAGTCGGTGGACAAAGTCGGTCAAAGAACTCGCTGAAAAGTGAAAATAATTCCTTTTAATATAAATTATAACAATATATGTACCCATTGTCGGTCATAATTAAGAGAGAGGGTTGTTTTCAATCAAAACTAATGAGACACTTATTATATTTTAATAATTGACTGAAAAAAATGTATAAATTTTTTTTTAAATAGGGGAGGGTCACCTCCCTTTTGCACCCTTTGGATCCACACCTGTTTGTAGTTTTATAATATTGATGATGCACATAATATTATAAATATATGTCATAATAATTATATAATATATTATATCGACTACTTGCACTCGATAATTACATACGTAAACGATAAATATATTAGCTGATATACGAGTATATAACATATTATTAGTTATTATATGTATAGTTATTACATTACCTATATTATTGTTTTCATGATGTGCATTAGGAACTTTAATTGTATATAATATATCTATATAAAGGAATGACGCGAAAGTCACTGCAGTAAAAATACGACACAATCCAGTAATTTATTTATTTTACGCGATTTCAGCTACATAATTTATACAAAAATACATGCGTAAAGCAATCGTAATGTGTATAAAGGTAATAACTAGTTTCGATCATAACTCGTCGTCAGGTTACAAATTAATAATAAAAAATCAAAAAAGGAATAAAAAAAACATAAAAATTAACAAATAGCTAAATTCATAGAATATAATATTTGTTCGGTACACCAATTGATAACGCCATAGATATCGTATGTTCCCGTGCGAGTGTGTGCGGCACGGCCGCGTTCGAGTTCAGTTCTCGTTGCAACGGTGTGCTGGTAGCTCCCTTGCGTTTGTGAGCACTCGCGTTCCGGCTTTTATAAAAACAAATCCGGCCCGAAGGACCAATATTGAGGACGTGAAAGGGGACGTTCAATCACTGAACAAATATATTTTGTTGCTGATTCAGTTTATTTACATTAAGAAATGAAGTGTAAATTCATATAATAAAATATTTTTATAAAAGCCGGAATACGAGTGCTCACAAACGCAAGAGAGCTACCAGTACACCGTTGCAACGAAAACTAAACCCGAAACTATCGAAAACTGCCGAACACACTCACACGGAACACACGAAATCTATCGCATTATCAATTGGTGTACTTACTGAACAATATTATAAATACGAATAATAAGAACCAAATTATTAAACGATGACTAGTAGTAACATGGATTATATTATACCGGATGTTAGAAATTGATATACCTGTCATTGTCTATACCTAGTATATGTATTAGTAAATATTATTATCTTTAAAATCTGTTTGTGTACTAAAATATCATGTTTTACTTTATATAGATTATAGATTGAATTATTAAACATTTAAACCGTAAGTAAATTTTAAATTGTATACTCGTATAGGTATATTACACGTATAGTTAATACGTGTAATATAATGACTGGCACGTCGAGTTAAAATTCAATAGAATCGAATGAAAATAATTATAATATTATATAGTCATTAATCACTTTCCATCTTATATAAGACAAGGTAGTCCAGTAACAAGGCAGTCATTCTAGATATAAAACTTACATATTTTAGGGGTGTGCGGTTATGAAATTCCATAATCGATTATCTACTTGAAGTCAATCATAAATAATTATACGAATATAGGTATAGGTACCTTATCGAATTACCAAATAAATTGAATTAATTATATTTATGTCATAAATTTAATATAATAATTTACGTTTTATACATTATAAATTATTATCATAATTGTTTGTATTACGTATACTATAATTGAAATCTAAGAACTGAAATGAATGTAAAAGTTATGAGACTATATAGTACCTATAGGTAGGTATTAATAATATTTTATATTCTAAGTGGAGCGAGGATGCTAATGATTTTACAATGTTTATTTGTTCTCTTATTTTTCTGGAAACAACTTTTCGACCCGAAGACTTGATCCAATCGATACGTATGTAATGTGTATCAATTTTCTAAGGGTAATAAATAGTTATAGGAATGAACCCCTCCCCCCACCATCCCTCCCGATCAATTTAAATCAATTTGTTCTTTTATACGTATAATATATATATATATATATATATTTATAAATCACGTAATTTTCTATAAGTATATATATAGGAATAGAAAATTATACCATTAGGTAATAAAATAATTATGACTAGTCGTCACTCGACTAAATATAGAAAAAATTCGTAAGTAAATGAATTTTAAAAATTTTGAAATTTTTAAAAAAGTTATCACGAACCTTCGGAGGGGAAACATCATTATCATCCAGAAAAATCACAAATATGTTATTTCCCGTTTTTGTACCTACGCCCCTATATAAGTCATCGTAATATTAATATTAATAACACAAATTTACATCGTTACATCGTTACATATATAATATACGGATTTATTACTACTTATAGGTACTATGTTAGTATACTTAGTTCAGTATAGTCAGTACATAAGCAATTATCATAATTGAATATACAACTTGATAATAAACTGCTGTCAGTCTGTACACTTTAAGAATTCGTTCAAAAGTATAAATTGTGAAGTATACAGTATGCATTATGCTGTACAAATATATAAGTAAACGATATGCGTGGGTGTAAAAAGTATATTTTTTAAGCTAATAAACTAAGCTACATAAATGTAAAATGATTATAGATAAACATATGAAACTGAATAAATGTAAAGGTATTTTTTAATAATCGAAATTCTGATGATCAATAAAGTACCTGAGTATTAGACATGTATAGTATACTTTGATTTAAAACCCAATTTTAAGAACACAATTATGTCTGTAAGAGGGTGACATAGAAATTATTTTCTGAAATTAAAATGTAAAAATATTTGGAGATAAATTTATTGATATGGGACTGATAAACTTCCGTATCATACAAATACAAAGATCAAAAAACATACGATAATAAATCGTTCATTCATTGAACGTTTTTTTGCAAATAATATATGACATTTGGGCCTAAATATATTATTCTTGTTTTTTTATGATTTAAATAAAAATTAAGTGATAAAATACATTTTTGGTTATTTTATTATTTATACAAATATTACAGGTTATCAATATTTTCAATAGATAATAAAGGCAAGGATTTCAATTTAATTAATTATTATAATCAGTGCTTGAATTGGAAAAAATTGGCTTTCAATAAATGAGCATTCCCTCAAACTATGTAATTTATATACTGTAAAAAATATAGATAATTAGTAAGAGTGCTCCCAAAATATTATAAAATAGTAAAGGAGCTCTGACCTCCTGCACACCCCCTAATTCGAGGACTGATTATATAACTATAATATAACCTTCCCTTGCTTATTAGGTATATTATTAGGCTTTATTTATAGTTTTTCTACTATAGTTGTTTTTTTAATAAGTGAGTTTACAAACATAAAATTCACATATAATCATATATTTTGAGAAAAATTTTGATTGTCACTCAGTGAAAATTCCTTGACAAATGCACTGGGTACAGTGTATATCCTATATATATCTAGAGGTTACCTGAATCCTGAAGCAAAATCAAAGTATACAATTAACCAAGAAGACCTTTGGCCTTTTAAATTATACAGATATTATGGTCATACATGCGTGGTCGTAATTATTTTTGCTTTGAGCCTTCCCTCTACAATATAATAAAGAGCAAATGATTATTATTCATAATGATTAATGTCTTGATACCTTTCTAGTATCTAAAATATCTAAATATCAGTTATACGATAAGTCTATCTTATCGTCACATTGAATATCTATAAGTAATATTAAAAAGTTCTCGTAATTCACACCTATTATATAATATATACCCAAAATAAATATTTCGCGTGTCCTCGAACATTTGCACACGAAAAATTATGGGACATGTATAACGCAACAGACAAACGCATATTTTGGATATAGACTTGTCATTGTAAAAATAGTGAAATAAATTTAAAATTCCGTGCCCTTGTTTTTGGTTTTCCCTCTAATTTTACATAAACATATAAATATATGTAGTAAATTAATATGTTTAAAAATGATGTCATTGTTTTATTTTATTTTTTTATTATTAAAACCTTTCCGAGTTTATCTATATATTATATAGTATTCCGCGAGGGTATTTTAAGGGTCTTCGACAGTAGATTTTTCAAAGCGCTAAAATGGTCTTGGAATTTCCATAAATTGGCCGTGTTAAACTTGTTCAATTTTGATTTTGAAAAAAGTTCTGAATTCGTTATTATATTTTCTATGTTTTTACCAGATGATTTTTTTAAATAAATGACAAACAATTAAATAATGATTTTTTCATTAATTTGAAACCACCATAAAAATCTTTA
>JAIPRL010011278.1:0-13854 GCA_025469235.1 Pemphigus obesinymphae
TATATTAATATTAATATATTATTAATATTTATATAATATATTTATAATATATATATATTAATATATAATTTATAATTTATTATTCAAAACACCTGATCAAACATTGAACACTAGATATAATTAAAAATAAAAATAAAAAAATATATAAAAATAAACATAATCAGTACCTAATCTGTTATCTGAACTGGAACCAAAATGGCTGACGAGAATACCTATATCTAGAGTGCTCTAGTTTATGTTATCGAACTAATAACATACATTTTACTACCAAAGTCTTATCATTAGATAAAATGTTGTCGAGTCATAATTGACCAGACGAAGACGATAACATATTCGTTTTTTTGTCAAAAAATGGAATAAAATCAGTTTTTTTATTAATTCATCTTATGGTACTAGCAGACCAGTTATACAAACATATATTTATGCAATAAAATGTTATCAGTTCTATTGATTTTTAATGAATCCATCTATTAGTTAGTGCTATTGTCACTACCAACATTTTTGAATTTGTAACCTGTATCATTGTTTTTCAAACACTAAACATTTTAAACCATTCTCATCATTTTTAAATAACTTTTACATATCAACCCCTTCAACCCCCATCAGTAGTAGTGGTAGGGCTATCTGACACTTTCTGTGCGTTTTACATGAGGTAGGTAATATATGTACTGAGTAAGGCTAGAATCACTTCAGGTATTCCAGAGTTATGCTACAATATATAAACACACATTAACTTTTAAATAAATATATATTTATTGTACCCTACATCTGAAATCTACTGTCAAAGGTAAGGCTGCATTCTTATTAAAAAGTGTTTTCAGTCTTTTTTGCAAAAATAGTTTTTTATAAGATCTAAAAGTAACGCATTTTTAGTCATATGTAAAATTGGTATAGTTTTAATTTTATATTGATTTTAGATGAAAAAATTGATAATTTGCAAAAAAATTTTAATTTTGAGATTCTATGTATAAAAATTCAAATAGATGATACATAGATGATCAAAAAATAAAATCAAGTACAAAATTACATTTGTTCAAAATATATACAAATAAAGTATAACATTTACCTTTGGTTTTATAAGTAATTAATAATTATTTTACCTCATAATTTTTTCTTTTAAATGACAAAATATATTTATTTAAGACAGGAACAATTTCTTCTTGGTTGAACAAAATGCAAGGTTTGGCACAGTAACGCCAACCCATTATAGCGTAATAGAAGACACATTCAATAACTGGTCTCCTGATAAAATGTAGAGTTGATGTATAAACTAACGCATATGTATTACGATAATTGGTCGATTAGTATTCATGATTATTAATAAACATAAAAATTAAAACATCAAATACTATTGTTGCATGATTTATCATTATTTTTTCTAGGGTATGGTGTGTGTTCCTGAGCTCTGTCAACTAGCACATAAGTTAGCTTTTCTTTATGGACAAGTACTTATAAATCTTCCAAACCCTGCGTTGAATGAATAATTGTACTTTTTATAAATTAATTTACTATATTTTTACATTTTATGTTTTTTTTTTTTTTTTTTTTTTTTAGTCATTGAATTATTATATATATTATACATATACATATATTATGAAACATATTATTGTAGATATATTTTCAATTGCTCATTTATTTTTCTGAATAATAACATTTTTGATTTTTTAAATAACTACTAAAGTATAAATATTTAAAGAGTTCATTGAACTGGATTGAGATTTTAGTAATTGAATTATTATACTTAACGTTTTGATGTAAGGTTTTTACCTTTTCATAAATAAGATTTTGTATTGTCAGTTCATTTTTTTTTTTACAATAAATTATGTTTTATATGAAGTTTCAATCAAATACTGAATGATTATTTTATACACATTTTAATTTTTATGTTCTGACTTAAGTTAAGATTTGTTGTATGCTTGTAACTGAACTATTTTTTATTTGATTATATATATTTTTTCAACTTTTGAGTCATACAAAATGTGGTTTATGTCTTGAAAATAATCATTATGTTTTTGCCATACTATAAGAATGAATTTTTTTCGGTTTTTCTTTGGAAGTTGTCTATTTTTTGTTAAACATTATTTACATATTACTTGTTTGTCCATTATAGCATGAATACAACTCAGACTATCTTTAGCTTTGAAAGGGCACTTTATTTCAATGTTATAATCATTACCCACAAGTCTGCCTATCAGAAATTTATTAATAATAATTTACATTTTGCAATACCTGTTATACCATGTTTTTCTACCGGTTCAAGCTCGTTCTGACTATTATAGTGATTCAAAATATTTCCTCCTCCATCACCATTATTTTATAATATGACTCAACCATTTATTTTAATTTCATATTGATATGATGTGTGAAATATTATTTATTCAATAATAAATCACCAGGAAATATAAATAATAGTTAAGACCTAAGCACATTTTTTTTATTAGTAAATCGTATTCTATATTTACTAAAAGGAGTATGGTGATAAACTTGCTCTAAACTACCCAGAGGAATTATGTACATACTAATCTGAATTACCCTTCACCCGTGAACAATTTTACATGGTATGAAAGTGGTTGAGGTGTGAAATGTAATATTATATTATTTAATATAATAAATAAATAGTAATCTAGTTTTCGAATACAATTTCCATTATATATTTATCCATTCATTTGATAAAAGTGGTAAAGCATTCATATATGAATATGATAATAGGTTTTAGTTTATATGTCATGTAATCAACAAAAATATATAAATAAAAGTTTGTTCATTGCCACTTATATCAGACGAGGTACTCTAAGAACAATCTCTGAAATTTTCACTGCACTATCACTAATAGACATACAGAATAATTATATAATATATAATATATACGTACCTATATTTTTTATATATATACTTTTATACAATTAGGAAGAATCAGGTGACCGTAATAAATAAAAAAACTATAAAATCAGTTCTGATGGTATTTGCTTATGAATATATATATATATATATATATATATATGTGGGTGGTAAAGCATTCTATTATTAATAGCTAATGGATAACAATCCATTAACTATTAACATCCATTTTATTGGCTTTATTTATGTATGAACATTCACCAATGTAAGTCAGCAGTTATTATAGGTACCCACTATTAAAATAATTGTATTTTAATTTTTTCTATAATTTATTTACTAATAATTAATTTAATAGGTAGGTACCTAATTAAAAACTAAAATGATCTAAAATAAGTTAACCAAAAAAGAGGATGAGCTACTCATTAAATAATAAATAATATGATAATACAATAATAAACAGTAGAAATAAATAAAAATGGTGAAATACTTTTTTCTCGGTCACTGCGTAAAATCGCCTAGAATAAACTACAACAAAGCAAACGCCATCACAGGCTCAGTATTTTAGCTTGTGGAACCGCGTTCGCGTTCACGCAAGCGAAATCATACCTTTAGAAAGCGGTATTTTGATATATATATTGATGAATTTATTTGAAAGTTTACATGTGTATCTAAAATATAATACGATAGGTTATAATGGCATACCACTAATATTGTGGAATTAAAGTATAATTTTAGTAGTACTAGGTCCAACTCAAGTAAAAGTAGTATATTAGGAAAATTTTGCTGCTCCCAGAATAAAAAAAAAACAATAATTTTTTCTAAAATTTACATACACTCTATCATATTAATTTCTTCGCAGAATATTCTTAAACTTTTAAAAATATATTATATAAACATAAAAATAAAAAGGTCAGACTGTTCGACCAGCTTTTCCAAATAAGTCAAAGAATGACACCCTTATGAAAGTGGCGCTCTAGGTTAACGCCTAACTTGCCTATACCTTATGCCGGCCTTGAGTAGTACTAATATAATAATACTTTATTATTATGCTTAATTTATATTTTCTAGTCTAAAGTGACTTGACCAAGGTATAAAAAAAGATGCAGGTAAACAACAAAAATTAAGATTTAAGCATAGATAATTTATTATATTTTAATATAAGCATAGATATTATATTATAAGTAATTATAATATTAATTATCACATAGTTCAACTTCTTATATAGTCACTAATATAAACAATATGAGATTTGTACATAAATTATATATGTATCTTGCTGTTTTTTTTATATTTACGTAATATAATTTTTTCTATAAGTTTGATTTAACATACAATTAGAACAATTAAATAATTTGTGACAATACACCTCATTTTTAAATAAAACTAAATTAACAAATTATAAAATAGATTGAAATATTAAGCAAACAAGTTAAACATTATAATATTAAATTGCATAATTACATTACACATTTATGAAATTATACAAAACCATTTAAAATTCACATACACTTAATTAAAAAAATATATTTTTACTTTAGAAATCAAGTATTTCTTATATACAATACTTCAATAATAGAAATGAGTAACAAAAATATAAATTAAACAAGAAGTTGCATTTGAAAAAAAAAAGAAATCTAAATAAATGTTAGGTGATAAAAATTAAGTTTATAAAAAAAAATGTTAAAAAATAATTAGTAGTTTGGTTGGAGTTCACAGAATTTTTTTAACCATTCGTGTATCGAGGGCTCTTTTTGGTGTTATATATATTGGTATTCTAGGTGTAGTTGGTACTGGAATTTGAGATCCTTTGATGGGCGTTTTCATTATTGGTTTCCTAGTTGGACTAGAATATAAAATGTGCATTTTAGATTCAAGATGTTCCTAAAACAATTGAAAACTATTATTTAGTTTATATTCTATAAAATATTGATCAATGGAGAAGAAGCAATTGTTACAAAATATGTTGAAATATATAATAGTAATAACTTATAACACTTATAATATATTAAGGACGCTGCACTAATAAATTTTGCTAGTAAAATAGTACTTCGGTACTTCAAATGCTACTAAGTCTAAAATAAATATTGAGACATAAATTATTCCCCATTTAAAAGATGAAAATTTTTTCAATGTTTTGTTGGAATTAGAATATTTCAAAATAATGCTTTTATTAAAAATATTTTATACGATTCAATATTTATTAAATATAACTTTTTGCTATGATATATTTTTAATTTGTCAATACGATATTTTTAAATTGGCTTCTAACAAAATATAGTTTCACTTCTCATTTTTAAAATAGTGGTATAATTTTGTTTCTCCAATCTTTTAAGGTTACATAGTATTTGAATTGAGTAAACATGTTTTTAATATATATCTTGCTTACACAACAATGCAAAATAGTACTGACACAGGACTATTTTTATAATTATTTTTAAAATATATTTAAATACTTTTAATTTGTTTGGTTTTAATTTTTTCTAAAATTTTATTAAAATGGCCTATACAAAATACATTTAAAATAGTGTGTAGCGTTAACAGTATTAAATACAATAAGACAAATAGTTGCAATAATTTAAGATTGATTATATTGTGAAACTAAACGTATATACATTTTTATATTTTTATATTCCTCTAAATAAGGAATATAATATAATATATAGAGTATTATGTTTTAAAATAGAAATGTATGTTATGTTTAGTTTCACAATAAAATTAAAAGACATGTATGAAGGGGTCAGTACAAGGAACCTGTGTGGATAAACTAAGGATTGTAGGGTCAGCGTAAGGTGTGTAAGAGTGCACTAGGGTTTGGCTTTGTGTCCTTACTTCTTTTCCCTGGTTATAGATGAAATAAAAAAGGATATACAGGGTGAGGTACCATAGTTCATGCTGTTTGCAGATGATATAATGCTGATAGGAGAGAGTTCTGAGGCAGTGAATGGTAGACTTTAAGAGTGGAGGGAAACTCTTGAAAGTAAAGGACTAAGTCAGTAAGAGTAAAACAGAATATATAGAATATGATTTTGGTGAATGTGAATAAATAGGAAAGAATAGAGAATAAAGTTGAGAGGTGATGTTGTGGGAGAGATTAAGAGGTTCAAATATTTAGTGTCCGTTATACAGAAAAATGAGGGTTTCAAAGAAGATATGAAACACATATTAAGTGTGGATAAGAAATGATGAGAGAAGCGTCAGCTATAGACAGTAAATTACAAATAAACAAATATGGTAAAATTATATTTTATTATTTAGACTACTAACTAATTGGAAACGATTAATCAAGCATCTGATGTTGTTGGTATTTATCCATCATATTATCTATGAAGACTATTTTTATAATAATTTTTTTAATAATATATATAAAACATTTTTTATATTATTTATATAGATAAGACCAAAATCTGCTGGTTGCCTGCACAAAAATCATTGCTACAAAACATCACATACTTATTTCTCCACCAGTCTGCAAGGCAATCACTTTGAGGTACTATTTGCGTAAGATTGAGCACATTTTGGATAGGAACATACTTAATTTTTTTACATTCCTAAAATTATAACTTAAAAACTAAAAGTCATATTTAAACTATAATAATTATACCATTGTATTTAGTGCAAATTGATTGTTAAAAATAAATTACAAAACCAGATTAATGTTCTCTAATTATGTAATAAATTATATGTGTACATATAAATAATTTAAAAAAATTAGTTTTTTAATTATTTATGAAGACAAAAATTTTATGTTCAACATTCTAAACATTCTATGTACATGCAGAATTATCAAAATTATAATATTATTATGTATTATTATTTAATATGAATAATATTAAGATAATGAAAATAATTTTTTTGATGTTTTCCTTCTACTTTATAATCTCACATAGTTTTTGCCACCATCACAGTCTTGAATTTTTTTTTTTTTTACATGTCTTTATATTCTTTATTTTTTTAAATAAAATAAAAATTCTTGTAAAAAGTTAAAAATTAGTCTAAATGGTTATGTTGGTTCGATACAATATTCATCAAATTCTTATATTTTAGACATTTTGAAATATGCAACAAAAAGTCTAAAAAATGAGAAATATCCTTAAAAGTAAAAAAAACCCACAAAATATGCATTTATATGCAAAATAAAATAACATATCTCATTTCATCTCTTGTGTCATCTAAATATAAAACATATATGTATATTTTTTTATACATTATTTATTAAATTCATAAAATGATGAATATATTAACCTTATTTCTAAATAATAAATTGTATAATATAATAAATAATAAATTCAAAGATCAGTGGTAGTAACTAATGTACCTAGAATATTTTCAATTCAGTGTAGTGTTCAAATACATAATAGTTAACCTTTTTCTACTATTTATAATATATACATGTATTTCATAAACACTGAACATTAGTTTCGTTTTTTAATTAATTTCTAAAGATTAATTTGCACTGAATATGATGGTATAATTAAAATACAATTTTTAGTTTTATAAATATAATTTGATAAAGATAAAAAAGTCGAGTATGTTCCTATCTAATACACCGAGAATGTCTCGGAGTTGACCGTCATGCAGGATGGTGGAAAAATAAGTGTGCGATGTTTTACAGACCTTTTTTTGTAATAGAGTTTGATCTTATCTTTAATCTTCATGATATTATCATACATCAAATAAATATAAAATGAAAAAAATCAACATTTTGAATAATACCATTGATTATATTATATACCATAGATTGCATGGGTTCGCTGTTTGGTGATATATTATTTTTACTGAATCATTAGGCTGTATTCAGTTACTTAGTAATTAACATTATTGAAGTAATCGTTAGTAGTCACGGTGGTTGGGCGGTATACACTTTAATACTATAATACAAACTGTAATTGTTACTAAATGAAAAATAATTTCCTAAAACTTGTTATAAAACTTTAATTAAAAAAATATTAAGTAATACTAATTAATAGCCTAATAACCTAACTATGTTTTGGATGTTGGGAATTCAAAATATTAGTTAATTGGATTTATTCAAATAAGAATTTATACTAATATTTATAATGTTTAAAACTATGTAAAATTTATATCATCCTATTTTGCCATTTTATAAATATAAATATATATTTTTATATAAATTAGATATATAAGTAAGTTGGACAGAACAATTTCAGATTTTTAATTGTAGATGCCAATGTCAATCAATTACTTGATTTTTTGATTTACAAACCAATAAAATATAAGGACTGTATATAAAATTAATTGGTGGAAATGTATACCTCTTTCATACCTCCTACTTCATTATCGCCCAGAGTTAGGTAGGTACCAATAATACAAGTACATTTATGCAAATAAACTTAATCATAAAAATATTCGTTTTTAGATATTTTTCTAAAAGTGAAATGCCTATATTAGGACCTTATGACAATGTAGGCGTACAATTTATTTTGAATTATGTAGGTATAGTAAGATAAGTATATAATATGGTATTTATATAAATTATAGAAATTGATTCTGAAACAATTTTATTATGTATATAGTGTATGACAATAATAACAAGTTTTTTTATATTTAAATATAGAATGTTTGTCTAAAATGTTAACTGTGTATTATTTCTGTTTTAGTATTGTAGTATTGACCAATTTAACATGATGATATGTATCTATATGTAAAATAATAATTTATTTAATATTATTATTAACCATTTTATTGTATAGTGTATTATTTTTATATTTAACATCATATAATGTTTATAATTAAAATGGGAATTTAAAGATATTTCTTTTTAATTATAAAAATAAACAAAAATATTGTTACAAGATTTCACATATTTCCATCAAATATTGAGATGTAAAAAAATGGATTATTCATTCCGGTAAGTGTGCCTATATATTTCAAAACACTGAATACTGATTAATTGTATTATTAATTATTATTATAGATATAATATAATAATATTATATGTATCTTAATATACTTATTAACTCAACATTCTTTATTTAAATTAAAATCAATTAAATTTAAACAGTAAGCTTTATTTAACTCAGGCTTTAACATTAAATAATAATTATTAAATCATTTTAATTCTTAAGATACTGTCCTCAAGGCATCACCAGTTCCACAAAGAAAAAAAATTCCTCAAAATACCTAAATATAAAATAAATACAATAAAAACTTTTTTTATGTCTCATTAAGGTCTCCAATATATATACATAAAAAAAGGTATCTGGGATAGGCATCTAAGATAGGTACCTAAGTTAAGTATCTGTGATAGGCATCTAAAATAGGTGTCTAACTTGGTAGCTACACATTTTCCTCTTAATTTGCATACATACTACAAGATGGGTACCTTTTAAAATATACCTACCTATCCGCTTTTATGTTATTCTATTTTCGTTTTACTACACTAATATCCTGTGAAGAATTTGTATTAAGTTTTTAAGTTTGTCCCGCTGATTCATATTCATGGAATAGGTACCTATACTTTAGTTTTTGTATCTCATAGTAATGAATTTAAAATCGTAGGACTTCTGAAGTATTTTCACAATTTAAAATTAATTTATATTGACACATTCGGGTAAACTTTTATTATATATACAATGTTTAATCGAATTTTCGAACATATCGACCTGACAATAATGGTTGTATAAAAAATTGAGAATGAAAAGTCCAAACAACTTCTTATTTGTGTGAAGTAGGTACTTACTATATTATATTATATTGTGCTTTTTTTGTATTTTATACCAATATTAACAGTAAGTTTTTCTTAATATTTTAATCAAATTGATATCCTTTATTTAATTTATAAACTGTCACACTCCGAGTCCGCACAGCGAGAACCGAGCGTAGCGAGAATTATATTTTAGGAGTGAATGACTATCTTCTAGAAAGGCTATAGGTGGAATATTTTTCAAATTAATTAATTAACAATATTATTTCTGATAAAATATATAAACTGATGTATACGAATAGCAAAAGTAATTCTACTAATAAGGTGTTGTACTCAATAAAAGTTAAACCTACAAGGTGTCATACTTAATCGGAGTTTCAAATTTAAGATTCCGCACTTACAAGGTATTGAATTTACAAATAGTCTCGCATAAGCTAGTATTATTATAAATTTAAAAATGTGTTCAATTTCCAAAAAATTTTTCATTACATAATTAAAATATGAGGTATTAGTAATAAATTGAAAATACACTACAAATTAGTTATATGATTTTTATATGTTTTTTTTCTATATTTTATTTTGATTAAGAGTTTTTTTGGAATTTATATTGATAAAAACAGTTTTTTTGGAATTTATATTGATAAAAACAGTTTTTTTGGAATTTATATTGATAAAAACTTATACTTGTGGAAAAGTTTAAAATCACCCACGTTTATTACCAGACTGAGTTCACAACTAAAATTTTGATTACTAAATTACATATTTTCAATCATTCAAAGAACCAAGTAAGAACCAAGAACCGTCCAAATTCTAAAAAAAACAAAAATAAAACTGAAGGTAAAATAATTTTTTAACTATGATAATATCGAACTACATTAAATTAAATTAAGTTTTTAAAAGAAAAAAAATTTCAAAAAAAATTATATAAATATACCTACTTTATTTTAGATTCTGAGCGAAACAATGAAGCTAGTGGTTTTACAATGTTTATTTATCTCTTCTTTTTTTTTTAGTTGCTTTTTGTAAAAAATTTTTTTAAGTAATTTCATAAAAATTAATTAAAATGATTCAAAAAATCAAATTATGGTTATTTCTTTGTAATTCCAAAAGAAATTTGTCTAGTCTTGAATTTTTTAATTTTAATTAATTACATTTTTTATTTTTAATTTTCTAATAGTAATATTAATTATATATATATATATTACATCAAGCTCTGTTCAGAATTATTTTATTGAAAAAAATTATTTATAATTACTTTCAAATTCAATATATCCTTCACCAGTATCCTACTCGTTATGCAAAGTAACTATATGGAAACTTCGTTTTAATCTAATTTTGGTTAATTTTTCACTTTCCTATTTATTTTTTGATATTTTGATCTCTAGATATCTTTTATGTAGAAAATCTGTATAACATATAAATAATAACAAATTATATACTGATAACAAGTTGACTGCCATGAGCATTGTATAGTGTGCTCAAATGAATTTTCCCCATTGCCATGCAGAAATTATAAATTATGTCGTCGGTAATTATTTTTTATCAATATTCAGCTGATATGAAGTGAGAACCAAATATGATGGTCATGGCCTATTGTTACGAATTAATTTTTATACGGTTATCATATTTATTATTTTTCATTGTACAATTTCAACGATGTATTATCAAAAATATTTAAACAAATAATACCAAAAACACGTTGTCGGCGTTAAAATAACGCATGTTGTATACACTAAAATTTAATTTATACATATAATCTGTACTTAAAATGGATAGTGAATAAATAAATGACATTTTAAATTATTTGTATGAAGATATATTTGGTTCAGGCCAAGATTATACATCATTTGATGACCCAAATTATGACATCCATTCGATAAGAATTCTGATTTTACTTGTATTCGATATATTATTATATTATATATGTTATTATTATGTTAGGATAGTGAGAGTGAAAGAGACTTTGAACTACTAGATTTGTCTGGGTTTATGCAAGCACCTACAACAACTACACAAGCACAAGAACCAGATTTACAGACACCAAATTTTCATTTCCAGTCTACTGCTCATATTTTTCCAGACAACATTACATGGGACAATGTGTCTTCATCAATTAATATTGAGTACAATCCTGGCGGATTTATTGTTGGTATAAATCCTGATGTTAAACTTTAATTGATGGCACTCCGTATGATTTTTATTCCTTGTTTGTTGATGGTTGTATTATAGATAAACTTATTATTGAAACAAATAGATATGCACATCAATTAATAGAATCCACATAAATCTAAATCATGTTTAACTTGCTGGATAGATGTAGATAAAATTAAAATTAAAACTTTCCTAAGTATATGTATGTGGATAGGACTTACTACATTATCTTCAATTGCAAGTTATTAATCAAAAAAAAAAAAATTTATGAATCTAATATACCACAATATATGTGCAGGAATAGGTTTGAATTATTACTAAGAATATTTCATTGTTCTCATAATAATAAATGTCCTATGGGAGATATTCTTTATAAAGTGAGAGATCTCATTGATTTGCTAATAGACAAATATAAGTGGGCCATGATACCAGAAGAAAAAATGTGTATTGATGAGTCAATCATTCCTTTTGTAGGCAGATTATCTTTTAAACAGTATATAAAAAAACAAGCACCATAGATTAGGTATAAAAATATTTAAACTATGTATACAAAAAGCCTATACAATAGGGTTTAAAATATGGAGGACGGAAAGCTGAACAGGGTGTTGAGGTATCTACAAAAACTGTGATAAATGTCAGAGAAATATTTAGATTTTGTATGTACAATATATATAGACAATTGGTACACTAGTGTTAACGTAGCTCATAAACTTACATAAAGGTCAACCAATTTAGTTGGAACTCTTAGGTTAAATCGAAAACATAACTCACAAGAAGTTATAAATAAAAAATTAAAGAAAGGTAAAACGATTGCTCAAAAGAGCAACACAGGCATATTAGTACTGAAATGGAAAGACAAAAGGGATATCTTAATGCTATCTACTAAATATTATGATGATGTTAGACATGTAGAAAATAGAGGTGGAAAAATGATTAGTAAACCAAAACTAGTGTTTGATTACAATAATGGTAAATGCTTAGTAGATATATGCGATTTGAGATCATCATACCATACTCCACTCAGACGTTCCCTTAAGTGGTACAGAAAAGTAGTATTTGAAGTTCTATTTAATACAAGTGTAGTCAATGCTTTATCTTTATATAATAAAGTTAAAAATTGTAATATATGAGTATTAGACTTTAGACTAAATATTGTAATGTGTATGATAAAGAAACCAGAATGTATAGAAAATCAAATAAATACACATTCCATAGTTGAAAAACTCACCCGTAATAGGTGTTGTAGATGCTATAAACAAATGGTTCTGCAAGGGGGTAGGTTGCATGCCCAAAATGTCACCAAAAAAGTCAGAACATTTTATCCTAGTTGTGAAAAGTATTACTTGTATTGAATGCTTTTTTAAACATCATAAATACCAATAAAAATAATTAATAGTATTTTTAATTTTTATTTTACATTCTGAGCGTAGCGAGGAAGCTTATGGTTTTACAATGATGTTTATTTTATTTTATTTTTTTTTATTTATTTATTTATTTTTTTTTTTTCTGTAAACACTTTTTCTACCAGAAGGAGTACTCCGATCTTTACACTCATACCCGATTTTCGGTGCAAATTGCATATAGTTGGTACTTTTGAGAGATCATTTTTCGATTTTCATAATAGTTTTTTAATGCGTAAGCAAAAACTACCAAAAAATTACGAAAAATACAATTTCGTAAAATCCAGAATTGAATTTCGTCGTAATTTCGAAAATAATGACTTGAAAATCTTGAAATTTTGATCAAATATTTAGTTTAGTAATATATTTACGTTAATTCAGTTTTTTTAAATTTTGGTCTATTTATAGACATTTTTAGTTTTCGATGTTTTTAAGTCCTAAAAGGAGTAATTTTCGGTTTTAAGTTCTGTAAATTTTATACAGCGTTAAATATACGGTACTCGTAACTAAATTCAAAAAATCTTAAAAATCCGATGTCACAATTTTTTTTTACAGTCATTTTAATTTTTTCGACAAAACTATACATTTTGAGATACTCAAGTCCAAATAGTTGGTAAAATGAGATTTTAAGACCTGGGCAAAAATTTTAATTTTCAATAATGAATAACACGACAAAAAAATAAAATAAAAATAACAGCCTCGATCGATCCCTACAAAAAAAAATGATATGAGTTATGTATACTACACCGAAGCTACGCTCAGAATCGTTTTATTGAATGCAATGATTTATCATTGCTTTCA
>JAIPRL010011279.1:0-13851 GCA_025469235.1 Pemphigus obesinymphae
ATAATAATATGTACAGAGTAAAATTGATTCAGCATAACAACGTAACATACAGGGTGATGCAATTTACTTGTGTAATAAAAAAAAAAGTTAATAAAATAGTTTCGTATACACCGTGATCAAAAAAAAATTGTATGTTATTCGTTAACTCATTATCTTTTATCTATAATTCAAAAGATAAAGATAAAGATAAGATATTTTGTTTTTATGTAGATAAAAGATAAAAAATAATCAAGTCATTATCTAGATTATCTTTTAGATAATTTTATCTAGATAATCCCAACACTGGTTGCTGCAATATATTAGTATGTTCCCGCCGGAAATGTCGGAAAAAGCATTAATTTCATTTTATAGATCCAAAATCCAAAAACACAAGGACTTAAAAAAAAAAAAAAAACTAAATTGCATTTTTTGTGAAAATGTCAAGATTTAAGAATCATTATTTTCAAAATTACGAAGAAATAATAAAAAAACTCGCATTTGACGAAATTTTATTTTTACAGTTTTAAGTCGTTTTTCCTTACACATTAACTATGTTGGGAAAATCGCAAAATCACCTTTTTAAAGTACCAACTAGATGCAATTTTCTACCGGAAAATAGTAAGCAAGAATCGATTGTATAAGTCTTCAGGCTGACAATTTGTTTACAGAGAAAAAAAATAAACATTGTACAAAAAACCACTTATAGCTATGCCCAGAAACTAAAAATATGAAAACTCTGAGTTTTCGTTTTTGTTCTATTTTAAAAATAATTTATAATTATTATTATACATATTTTTATAATTTGTTCTAAAAAAGTGCAAAACTGCAGGTATACAATGCATTTTTTAAATTTCTCTTTACACTTTTGAAACATATTATAGCCATTATATATTTGGCATTTATAGGTAGGTATACTATGATCATATATAGTTATATATAGGTATTATAGCATTGAGTATTATTAATCAATGGTATTAGGTACGATCATTTGAGATAAATATGCAAAACTAGAACAGTTCACAGTCCTAATAAAATAACACAAAATCAATATAAATATATCACAAATAATTACTCAATATACACTAATAATTATTATTAATATTAATTATTGTTATATTATGTAAATTGACACATTGTACCTATTCATTGGTCATTTATAGTCAAAAGTCAATTATTGCTAATATAGTAGAGCCAAAACGCTTAATCCATTCAACGTGTAACAATCTTACTTGATTTTTTAAATATTTATATTCCGACTGTTGTTATGTGCATACTATGCCATGTAGCTGCAATTTGGAGAGATTTGTGGAAGTCATAGAACTTCCAATGTTAAAATTAGCAAAGGTGCAAAGTAACTTGTTAAGTTCAATTAATCCAAAAGCTTTCAGTTAAATTGTTAAAAGTTAAAATATATTATAGTTAAAACATATAGACCTGTACACTGTACAGTGTACGTATAGTTCACTCTTTTCTTCGTCCCTTTCTTTATCAACTATCTCCTATAATATGCATATATCGGTTAATACACATCGCTAAACAGGACTCCCTCCTTTTATTTTTGATCGTAATTATATTTGATAATATTATGTACGTATATTTTATATTATTAATTATGCATCATATATCATCGTTATTTAATAATTATACTATTAATGTTTATTATTTATTTGTTTATAAATTTGAATATGCATTGTTTGTTTGGTCTTTTCCCGTTTTATGTAATGAAATAAAACAAGAGTTAAACCCTTGTAAACACGTCAGTTTTAAAGGGTTATGCATAAGCAAATATATCAAAATTTTAATTTTAATTATTTAAGTAAAATTAAAACCCAACAATTGAAAAATGTTTAAATAAAATTAAAAAGTAATTTAAAAATAGTCTTATATCCGTAACACTTTTATTTGTTGCGTAAAAATAAATAATTATTGAAAAGACGTCTATATAAAGACTTTTTTGTTTGACAACATTTAAGGAACTTACAATATTGTGTTTATTGTTTATTGTATGATTTTAATTCTAAAAATATATTGAGATTCTATGGTTTCTTTAATAAAAAATTTTCAAAATAATTTTTTCATACTATGTTTTATTTTCATATGACAAGACAAGGTTTTGAAAATGAGTAAATTTCTAAAAATTAAACCAGATTATTATAAAATTGTTTAGGAAATATATAAAAATTTTGTTTCCAATATTCTTTAGTAGGTAAAGAATATATAGAATCTTAATATATTTTCAGAATTAAAATTGGAACATTGTAAGTACCCTTAATTTTGTCAGGATTTTAGGATTTTAGGTCTAAATAAATGAAAATAAACAAAAAATATTTTATTTTATTTTACACTAACAATAGTTTACTTATTGCATAACGACAAAAACAAACCCACCCAGATTTCAATAATTTCTATGCATAACCCCTTAAAACCGTTGTGTATGCAAGGGCCTTTGGTAGATTTGTTTTAAAAAAGGTATAGCCGATTTTTAAGAAATTTTAAGAAATATAAAAACTTACAAATTTAAAAATATTTATATAAATTTTAAAATTATTAAAAATCATTCCCGTGTTAGTTCCCATTTTTATTGTTGTGTAATCACAAATTCATTAAAAAAAACATATTTATGAAAAACTGTAAAAACACTTATTATGAAATCGATAGGTATAAAACAACATTTTGGAATACAATTTTTTAAAAAAATTTTGTCTTCTATTGACGTGATTATCAATATTTTATCTCTAAAATTAGTTTAAGAATCCATTTTAATAGTTTTGCGTAGGTAAACATGTTTTTACCACTGAAAATCGTCGGTGTACGTAGCTTCATTTTAAATAAATATAATATCAACTTGTTACCTATGAGTTTAAGGTAAAAATGGATAAAAATATCATTTTTATTTCAACCAAAATACAAATTAAGATTTGAATCTTTAAAATTTGCAAATACTTGGACTCCATCCTTCATAAACTTTAAGTCCTAATCACGTACTCACGTCGCCGATGGGCTATGCATTATGTTGTTACAACTGACTATTATAAAAAAAAAGAGGGAGCTATCCCTCAGACAGGATTGCGTATTATTATTATTTTATGTTTGAACGAAATGACTTTAAAGCATTCGAAAAACAACTCTGAGCCATGCTCGGTATACCTATAATGTTATTTTTCGATTTATAAAAATGTTCCTTTATTTTTGGTATAGTTATTCTTTGTGGTAGGTTTTGCGCATATTCTATTCAATACAAAATTAAACTGCACCATATATGATATATCAACTATATTATATATTAGTATATGAGGCGTATTTATATATTCAGCGCCCCGTGATTTATATGTTTTTACGCCCAACTCCTATAAAAAAAAAAAAAAAATAGTGAAGACCTTTTTTCCCTCTTTAAATTTTATGGAACATAGAAGACAATGGACTCCAATATTCACCACGTAGTATTATAGTTAAGTATATATTTTAATTAAAAATATCATATACATACATTATATATACCAAAAAGTCTATTATTTTAAAAAAAAATTGTGAAAAAAAGAGGAAAATTTTACAAAAAAAAAAATTATTCCAACATTTGTTGAATGAAAATTTAAATTAAATAAAAACGATAATCTTAAATATATTATAGTAGCACAGATTATATGAATCATATAATAATATTATTATATATATATATAGCGGCTGCGGTAGCCGTTCCATCAGTTATATGTGCGGGTCTACCCAACGGCCGTGATGTCGATGGTGTAGGGAAAGCACCAAAGTGTTTTGGGTTAGGCGGCTCTCACACCGGAGCAATAGGCAACGAGCAACTAGCAATTAACAATATTCAATAGACAATACGTATTGCCCATAGCTCTCATATAGAAGCAACGTAGTTGCAACCATGTCATCATCTGACGAGGACGACGTTTTGTTATTTTGGTGGCATTTAAGAAGAAGAAAAAAATAAAAAATAAAAAACGTAAATATTGGATTAACCCAGCGTTTCAACAGCTTGTGAAATATGGTGCAAATGTATGTGCAGATGAACTTAAACTTCATCCATTGCAGTTCAAAAGCTGTTATAGAATGAGCCCAGATACTTTTCAAAAACTTTTGAATCTAATTGAACCTAGTATTACAAAACGAGATACCAATTACAGAGAGGCAATAAGTGCAGCAGAAAAATTATTAATAACACTCAGGTATGTTAAATTGTAATGTTTATTTTTATTTAAATGCATTAAAATACTATTCAGTATAGGTATGGAGGTAATTTTGTACTGTTGTCGGATTATTATTAATTCGCTCGTAGTCTTTAGAATGCAAATTTCCCAGGTGTTGAAATTCGGGCGGCGTCCCCCTAGGTGGCTCAGGACTCAGTACTGAATATGAACTTCCGGAGTAGCTGGATAAAGGTCGTTGAACATATGAAATAGTGGTCTGTGTAGGTGAATCCTCCAAAATTGAATCAATAGTTTCAAGTGTTCTTCTCTTAAACTGCCTTTTCTGATAATCTGTCATTTTAGATATATCAGGTAACAAGCTTTTGAAAAAATCAAGATCGCTATTACCTTTGTTTGTCTGAGAATCTTTTTTTGAATTAATATAATCAACGAAGCACTTATCAACCTCATCCGTCGATGTTTTCATATTATGTAACGCACGTTTTTTCGGAGCAGTACATTTATCTTGTGACACATCTAGATGTTTGTTTTGAAAATTTTCTTTTGATGTAGATGGGATTTCATCGTGTAAAGATGCATCGATATTGTCTAGATTAATGTCTGTTATATCAGAGTCACTATTTTGGTCGTCCTTATCTTCGGTATCTTTTAAATTGCTACTTTGAGGTTTAGCCTTCATGAACGGAAGAATAAACTGCATAACATCTTTCAAATAATAGTCTTTATATCTTTTATTCGTATTATTGGCAGCACTTCCTGACGGGGGTTTTTTCATACTTCGTGCAAAAGCTGTTCGTAGGTTTTTCCATTTCTCCTTACATTGTACTTCTGTTAAAATATAATGATTTGTTTATACATATACAATACACACTTGACAAAATACTTCAAAAAAATTTAATCATTTTTAGGTTTTATATTGATAAATTTGTTTCAGATATTTGGCTACAGGATGTAGTTTTATTGCTTTGTCACATATATTCATGAGAGGAAACAATACGATCGGAATAATAGTGAAAGAGTGCAGTGAAGCTATCTGGCGACTACTTCAACCTTTATACATGCCTGTTCCTAATGAAGAAACATGGAAATCGATAGCAAAACGATACTACGAATTATGGGACCTCCCCAATTGTATTGGTTCTGTAGATGGCAAGCATTGTCGTATAAAAAAATTTGACAACACAGGTTCACTTCATTACAATTATATAAGTTTTTTTTCCGTGGTGCTCATGGCATGCGCGGACGCCGAAGGAATTTTTACAACCATCGATGTAGGAGAAGCAGGCAGGTTTAGTGATGGTGCCGTTTTTAGAGCTTCTAATCTTGGGAAACTGTTAGATACTGATAAACTTTATATCCCAAAACCAACACCAATGCCTAATGATACTTTTGATTTTCCATTCTATATCGTAGGAGATGAAGCATTTCCGCTCAAAATAAATCTCATGCGGCCGTATCCTAAGCGAGTTCTCGATAATGAAAAACGAATATTCAACTATAGAATGTCACGTGGACGAAAAAGCGTCGAATGCGCATTTGGAATGTTAGCGTCAAAATTTGAAATATTTCAGAGACCAATTATGTGTCATGAAGACACTGCAATCATAGTTATAAAAGCAGCATGTATTTTACACAATTTTATTAAAATGGTCGAGGGTAATTTTTCAGTTCAACAAATCAGTAAAAATCAGGAAAATCAATGTACAAATCGAGAGGCGTCACAATCAAACAATAACTATTGTAGTAATAAATCTGCACATGAAGTAAGAGATTATTTGAAAAAGTATTTTTTGAAACCGGAAAATGCATTGCCATAGCAAGGAAATTACACTTTATAAATTTATTTATTTGATAAAAAGCACTCCCGACTATGTTTTTCTTACATATTTTTTTATAGATGTACAAATTTATTAATTCTTTATAATAAACATAATATTCATACCTGATAATTTAAATTATTTTCCAATTGAATTCCATGCCTTTTCAGTTGCATTTCTTTTACTGTGATCATCCCGAGTGAAATCATAAATACATGGATACTGTTCAACGTATTCTACAAATTTTATGTTAAACGCGGATTCATCACACATTTTTAATTTAATTAAAAAGAAAAATTGAAAATGAAATTTCATAAATATACTAATAATATGTAATAATATGTAATTAATACTGAAAAAACTGTATAAAAACAAATAATAATAATAAATAATATATACGAATACGATATACGAAGCTCGTGTTGCTGAACACTGTCAATAAATATCGACCCGCAACACGTCGGTCGTATCGCTAGCAATACGTGTTGCTACAAGTTCGCAATAGGAAACATCGTGTTGCTTTGGTGTGAGAACATTCATTAATTTCTATGAGATTAATCAAATGGCAATATTATTGCTTATCGCCGATTGCTAGTTGCTCGTTGCCTATTGCTCCGGTGTGAGAGCCGCCCAACATTACTAACTCAAGGCCAGTCATCAGTTTTTATAAACAAAGTGATATTTCTATAATTTTCTATAGTAGTAGTTTTCAAAATATGTATTATTTTGTTATCTGTGGTAGTAATGGGTAATACATAGAGTAGTATAAAGGCAGCGTTGTGTATCTAAAGGTACGTTTTCCTAAACGCGACTGATCGCTGCGTCTTATTTGTTTTCCTAAATGCGACTAATCGCTGAGACTCGGAGATGTATTTACATTTTTGGCACCCTATGACACTGTTTATTTGACACCCTTTCCAAAGAAATATTATTGGAGAAGTGGTGTTTCCAAAAAAAATTATACCTTTCTGCCATCAAACCACATCAGCTGTTGACCCACATATACCCATTTACTGCCAAGTGTTCTAAACTTGTTTTTCACACTTTATTTCAAACATAGTGCTGCTGATGGTCTAGAGATGTTCAGTGTCTATGAAAGATCAGAATCGTCGTGGAAGGGTTAAAACAAATTTCCCACAACATTTACCCTCGGTATCAGTAAAACCTGTAAAGCTTAAGGATCTCATGGACCAAATTCAATAAATCCCCCTAATTCATCGTTATTTTTTGTTTTTGTCTAGTAATCTCATAAATGCTCAATGTCAAGTTCAAGGTGCTCCAGAAGAATATATACATCAATTACAAAATTAAGAGCACCTCCAATATCAAAATAAGATGTACAAGAAGATGATGAAGCTCTTGAGGTGGACAACTTTTATGAAACGGATGAGGATTAAAATATTAATAGTATTAATAAAGACGTTGTGATTAATATAAGTTGTTATTAATTTGTTACTTTTTATTGTGTTATAACTATTGATAATATTATTTAAATAAATAATTTTTAATATTTAAATAATATAAATAAGTTTTTTTAATAATTCTGTATCAAATACTGATTGTTTTTGGTAAAACAATGTGATTGTAATAATTTTGTTTTTTTAATAATAAAATATTATTATTTTTATATTTTAAAAAGTATATTGATGTTTTGGTCGAATACTTACTTAATAATGTTGAGAATATTTTAATATTTATGAGTATTACAATTTTATACATTTAATTACTTGTAGCTTTAGTTTTTTCTTTTGTCTCACAAATATATCTTTTCTTCATTTTGAAGTAAAGGGGTATAAGTGAGATAAAGTTACAAAAAATAGTCCATAAATTCATAAATATATTGTTCAAATTTTATATTATCTCATAAAAAAACTTTTATGTGTACAGAGAAATAAATAAATATTTGTACACAAATCAATCATAAAATTATGCATAACCTTGCATTCGGATTTATGAGAACACGTGAACTTTGAGCATGATTATTAGGAAATCATAAAAATGTCACTATACTCCTTGTGTTCTAAGCACCTCGTTTAAAAGACCTAAAGGAAATAAAAATATATTTTTTTTGGAATTCTATTAGAAAAGATAATAACAGAGGAACATATTTTATCGTAATCAAATAGTTAAGTACATTAAATTAAGATACCTATTTTTGTTTTAAAAACTATTTAACATTTTTGTGTAAATCATGAATTAATTACTTAAATTTAACCAATAGCTTGAGGTACATCTCTATTGGCATCTTCTTCAATTTCTTTTTCTAGTATTTGAATAATTGCATTAAAATTATTCAAAACAGCAATGCAGTTTTTATAGTGACATGCCCATCGTGTTTCACAAAGTCTTGTAATAGTTAACTGTGTTATATTCATTTTAATTTGCAAGTCATTTAATTGTTTATTTCGACTGGGCTGTGCGAAATGAACATACACAGCTCCAAGAACATTAAAAAAGTTTCTTCCTTCCCTATAATAAAATTAGTTAAAAATTATAATATAATTAGTAAATAAAATAGTTGGAATACTTTAATATGATTGCATGTACTACAGAGAACCAAATTCAGTTTATGTGCTAAGCAATGAATGTAAATAGCCTCAGGGTATTTAAGTCATATTCTGGTTTGTACACCTGATACAGTACCAGACATGACATTTTTCCTATCATATGACTGTGCACCATACGAACTTTATGAATATTAAGTTCTTTTAAAAGAAAAATAATTAAATTGGAAAGTTGTTCAGCTTCTTGTCCACCAGATACATAAAAATAAACCAATAAACCGTTTAAATATATTCAGATTGTTATCAACAAATCGAACACACATAGACATCTGTTCTTGTGTAAAAGACCTATAAGATTAATATGGTTGAAAACGATTTAAATATATATATATATATATATATATATAAACTTTTAATGTAATTTTAAATAAAAAAAAAAATAAATGTTTTAATTACATTCCTTCATCACAAACTAAAGCATACATTCCACAATTTTTAAGGTCTTGTATCTTTTATGATTTTGGCACTTATATTTAAAATTTCATTCTGAATAAGCCAGCTGCTATAATTGGTTTTTTTTAAAAATATTTTTAAAAATTCCTGATTTGATTTGGCATACATTTTACATAACTCGATAAAATTTCCTATTCAAAATTATAAAATTTAAAAAAATATATAATATATAAGTACAAGATTTTAATACCTATACCTTGGTTAATTGATACTTTGAATTCATCATGGCCTCGAAAAGGTATACCCTGCCGAGCTAAATACAATGTAAAATCAATTAATATAAAATATCTTCACATAATTTCTATTTTTTACAATTTGTTCTTTATAAGCTGTTAAAATTTGTGTATGAACATATGCACTTTGTAATGTAATTTTATAGGCACTTAATTTTGCAGTACTTGTTAAATGTGATATTGACTTTTCATGTTTAGACAATTTATCATTAATCTATAAAAAAAAAAAATAATTGAAGATAATAAAATATTAAAATGAAATATAATTTATTTAAATGCCTTTTTCCAGTTTTGCACACCATTTGTATTATCAAATTTTTCATCAAGGGTGTTAGTAGGAAAATGTTGACAGTACAGAAAACAGCATTTGCTTTCACACTATATTCAGTCCAATTATACTTGACATAATATTTAGTGGTGTGAAATTTGAAACCTCTGAAAAAGTGTTTCATGCTTCATATGAGATCTCATTATTCATTTCTAAATGTAAAAAAGCCTGTACGCTATCATTGGCGAAACTTTGATTAAACCGTGTTTGTTGAAAGCGACCAAAGAGATTTTAGGTAAACAAAGAAAAAATGTAAGATATTCCTTTATCAAATAATATCGTAAAATTGCGAATAGGAAATATGTCAAAAGACATTGAAGAACAGCCCATATATCTCATAAAATTATCTCCCTGTTTTACTCTTCAGTGTGACGAAAGTACAGATGTTACAAATTGTTGTCAATTGCTAATCTTTGTTCGATTTTTAAGAGGACGCTATACCGTTGATTTTAAGAGGTAAAAACATGTTCAATAAAAACCAACGAAATGGCCTTTTAAAGTGATTTTAGAGTTTTAATACATATATTAAAATTGATAGAAAACAACATTTCGGAGAAGATCTCATAGATTTTTTGCAAAATATTAATTAGAAAAAAGTTACAGTGATTTACAAAACTAAAAAAATAGTATTTTTGTACATTCAATATTATGCTATATAATAAAATATGGGTAAAACCCTATGAGATCGTCTCCAAAATGTTGTATGCTATCAATTTACTAATAGGTGTTTAGACTTTAAAAAAACTTCTAGAGGCCTTTTCGTTCGTTTTTAGTGAACTTGTTTTTAGCTGTTAGCATTATTTTTTTTCATCAGTAATGTGCTGCCACCTGCGCCTATAATATATAAAAGTTTTGAAATGCGCGTGGTCTATATTATAATAATATGTTTAATAGGGAGGTATTATAAATAATATAAAAATATAAATTCCTACATGTATATTATAATACGGAGAAATTTTAAAATCGAATACTTATCGATAGTAAAACCATTATAATAATATACATATTATCTAGGTACTAGGTAAGTACTTGTGAAATGATTACTTTCTCTGTTATTCAGTGTCATATTGTCATCGTATATATAAGTAATGTGTCTTTTGGATTAAATATTGTGTTGAATTTTATTATTAATTATTATAATTATGGGAAATAAAGAAAATAGAGCAAAACGATGTAGTCAAAGAAAAGCTGCTAGTTGTCTTGTATTTCAACGTTATATTACACGAAAACGGTACGTAAATCATTACATTAGTCATCGTACATTTTAATATACTTACAATTATTTTAGTGGTTAATTATCTCAAGATATTGAAAAAAAATATGTACCTATTTTTAATGATAAATTAATTTTAAAACATTTTTAACAACTGAACTTTAAATTACAATATAATTATATTATTAATTATTATTATAATGTGAAATAAATAAAATATAGTAAAACGATCAAGCAAAAAAAAGGTACTATAGTAGTATTGCACTTCGACCATAGGTGCAAATAGGGAATTTCAATGGGGGGATGGCTTCAGCCCTTCCATTTTTTAACCAAAAATTATAGGTTTAGGCATTGTTCAGTGATGTCAGGTTCGAGCGGAAGACATATTTTTATATTAGTAATTAATAAGCTTTTATAATTTTATATTAATTAATTTTCGCTTATATTTTTTTTGAAAATTGGCCATTTATTTGGTTATTTATAGTCGTTTTAAGATAAGATGTTATATATTTATGTAAATAATCGAAAATTTTTCGTAAAATTGATAATCATAAATTCACCTATTCTAAAATTATTTATTGAAATTGACAATAATATTACTAATTATAACCCTGATGCTCCGCTTAGAATCGTTTTTTATCGAATACAATTATTGCATTCGGATCGAATATAATAACATTACACTATCCTGTCCGAGGACCAAAGGAACGAAGGACAAACTTCCACCACCGCTAACCTATAACTTTTTTTTATACATTTTAAACCATGCTAAATACTTATATAAATGTGTTCGAGCACAGACAGTCCCTATTTTACAAAACTGTTTAAAAATTACACAAAATTCCTTGATTTTACGAGATAAACAATTTTTTAGGTGTATTTCATTGTTGACTGCCTTGAATTTAGTAAAATCAAAAAAAAAACAAATATAGATTAGGATAAAATAGTTTAATTAATTTATTTGAAAATAATATCATATAGAACAAGACATTTTACTTGTCAGTAGAAAATTTTGGATCAATTATTTCTGGTAATAAATGATCTAAGTAAAACTCTGCTAATAATGTTTCCATTTTATACTTCCAGAGTTCATCATCACGACAAATTTTATCAACAGAAATCCCTAATATATGAATTAAAAATATTAATAAATTAAATTAATATTACTTTACAAAAATGTACATTTTGTTCGAATAAAAAAAATAATAATTATATTATTTACCTTTAGGTGTCCATATTACAAAATAACACGACTTTCGTTTCGTTATATGTAATTGTCCTTGAACTTGGAAATAGTAATTATGATTTTTCTTTAAAATTAGATTTCCTGATTGTATTTCCATAAATGTATATTTATTTTGTTTCTGTGCATCATTTGGTGAAAAATCTTTTGTTGAGTACGGACACTTAATTTCGATGATCGTATCATTTCCCATAAGGCCATCTGACGATGCAGCTAAAAATGGCAAATTAAAATCGAAAAATAGACCAGCTGGAAGTACTTTACAATTGTAAATCATTTCAAACTCTGTTTTTGCTATTGATTCAAATTTAATACCGTAACTAAAAAATACAATAAATAAAGTATATTATCAATAATTCATAAAAATAGATATAATAGGTACCACAATAATTTTGAATTATTTACCTAGTAGCAGTAGTTCAATTAAAGTAATAGGATTGATAGAGAATAAAAATTATAGTCTTTTTTTCTTGTGGTAGTTTTACGCATTTTTGAAAAATTTACCAAAATTAGAAGCTGTTAATCTGGACAATCTTTCGTTTTTCCATTCTTCATTACTTGATTGATCAGTGGTTCGGCGTTCTAATTTTAAAATATCAGACTCATTCAATTTTAAATTTTCTAAGAATTCTATTTTTTGTCTTTAAATTCTTCTTTTGACATTGGTAACAGTTGACAGCCTAATTCTTCATTTACAGCACCATAGTCAAAATCTGGGCCAAAGATGATCTTCTTTCTTATTTTTGGTCTTAAAAATACAAAATACAAAATAAGTAGCTAAGTAGATATTTTTAACAAACCAAACATCGTTTAAAGTAAATTATAGTATAATATTATAAGTTACCTAATTGTAATTATATTTTTTTTTTCATTCAGTCTCCTTTTATTTTCTTTTGGAATAAACTTTTTCGTGTACATTCCCGGGCTAAAATTGGTTGACTTCTTATGAAATTGTCGTAAATAATTTGGTCCATAATTATAAGCGGAGACTGTAGTATTACACCGTGCGTTATAAGATTCTAAAAGTTAAATATAATATACATTATACATAATATCGATACCTATCCTCACAGTTATGCCATGTGCTTTTTTATAAATTTATAAATTACAAAAGAAGATTTTAGATTTTTATTTTTAATTTACGTAACATTATAATTTATATAGGTACCTCTCAATGGATAATTCACTCGTTTCCCTCCTACCTAGCAACTACATTGTTGTATGTCTCCACATAATTATTATTTACGTGGTATATTAAACTATTACAATGGTAAGCTTAAAGCTACTAAATTGACTGCTGCATTTACATCATTCAATATACCACATTTTTGTAGGTCTGGGATCAAATTAATTTCATCATTTTTTTTTCCTGTACAAAAATACCTAAAAAAGAGTATAATACCATTATTTATTATGCTAAATTTATTATCAAAAAAAATTTCCATGCTTATCACATTTATCATGAAATTCAAATACATGAAATGATCCATTTGAAAGCACGGTTTATTTCCTGATCCAACTCATTTAAATTGTGATTTCAAAAAAGCTCTAATTTCAGCAACTCAAGACGTTTTTGATACAAATTTAACTGTCAGGGGTTGTTTTTATCATTATAATTTATGTCAAAGTTCATATCATAAAATACAAGATTTAGGGTTGACTAATATGCATAAAAATATTAATAAATTTTACCATTTTTGTGGAATGTTGGACGGTCTTGCATTTCTTCCTCTCAGTGGCGTATTTACGGGGGGGATTTGAGGGATAGATCCCCCCCCTTGCACTTCGACTTTTAATTTTTTTTATGGAAATATATAGTGAAATGAAAAAATATATGCCTAAGGGGGGGGGGGAT
>JAIPRL010011280.1:0-13849 GCA_025469235.1 Pemphigus obesinymphae
AATTCTATGATAACAACGTGTTCGATACCTCCAAAGACGTTAGAAAATACATATAAACATTTTTAACCGTGATTTTAAACTTACCTGTGTATAGTTACCGAGATACGGTAGTGGTCCAATTAAAGTGATAGTGCAATATACGCTACTCTCCCTTATATTTAATCAAATGCCTATATTAAACATATAATTAAATTAAATAATTTAGTGTGTAGTGGTTAGTAGTGGTTAGGGATGTTATTATGCTCTTTATTATTATAAATCATGGTAGTAACTATGGTAGTTACTACTAGTAACAGTGGTTTACTAATCCCCCCCTACTATTCTACAATTCCTAGCTACACAACAATTTTACGCATCTTCGAATTTTCAAGTATTTTTTTCTAGTTCCATTCACTGTAGTTTATTTAATAGGTGTTTGTCGATTCTAGTTTTTAAATGGTGATAATGTTGTAATTGGAAAAAACCAAGGAACTGTATCAAGAATCATCAGAAACGTATCCAAAATAATAGGAAGTAATTTGAAACATCATTTACATTTTCCTAAAAATTCAGATGAGTGAAAAGTTATAAAAGAACATTTTTACCAGATGTACAATATACCTGGAATTGGTAGTTGTATAGATTATACGCACATAAAAATACAAAATCTTGGAGGTCCTAATTCGAAAGTTTTTAGAAATAGTCAACAATTATTTATTTTTCTTCTAAGTCCCAATTTGGATCTCTTGCTCTTTTTTATTTTATTTATTATTTTATTTTTGTTCATAAAATAAAAAATTTATTTAAACAATAATAGCAAAATGTTAGTTACTAGATACCACTGATAATGAAATATCAACTGTTAACTCTCAAATATCATGGAAGAAAAAAGTATCTTTAAGGATAACTCATTTAAGTAATATTATCTATATATATTTGGTACATGGTTACGTGTTGATATTCGCCGCTACCAAAACTCCTCTCAGAAGGATTAGGAAACAAAAAATATACAGACAAATGTTTTAATGCTTAGTAAAAAAAAAGGTTTTATTACGTACGTACAGATAAGGTAAAAAAAATAACGGTATAAAATAAATTTTACGAAATCGCGGAACTGTCGTCGCCACGGTCGGCGTGCGAAAAAGAAAAAAGAGAGCGGTCGAGCTTGCTTCGGTCGCCGCGCGGGCAGTCTTCATGGAGGTGAAGGTAGGAACAATGATGCGCGCGCTGCCGCTCGACCGAGACTTGGTGGTCTGAGATTGTGCGGTGATATACGCGCCGCCACATATATATATTTAATCTCTCTGTACGTTATTTTTCTGTTATCATTATTTAGTGGCTATCACTTATCTAATATCTTGATCATCCTCTACATGTTTGCAAAGTATTTTATCTTGATAACTACCTATAAATGAATCACCTGTATTAAATTTCCTGTCTATACATTTAACATTTTAAATATATTTACCGAAAAAAATATTTAAAACCATACAATACACTACATATGTACATATGTATAAGTATGATAAGAATACGATTCGGTACGTTTTACCGTTTTGGCAATATAATTCCATACGCTCGTTGTTCATTCAAAAACCAATATAATTCCGTATTCGGGTGCAACGTCAAATTATGCGTATTTAATTTAACCTATTACTTATGCGACGTGATGTTTTACAACAAATCGGCGAATATTTTCAAATTAAACTGTCCGAGTGATCCGATCCTATTTATAGGCGCGACCGAAAGAAGTGATTTTGCCTGGTGACCATACGTCGTGTTTTTGAAGATACCGTCCTGTTATCCTAACAAAATTTAAACAGCACTTTAATTCAAACTTTAATTGTTTTTAGAAGTAGCGTTGTGCTTTTTCATTTATTTGAGGAAAGATTACGAATGACCTTTTTTTTGCTTATTTACTATTTTCAAAGTGTTTTATGAAGATTTTGGATTTTTTGTTGTCTCAATTTTTAATTTCCAAAATATAATCGCCCTACATTAAACTTTTATCGTTGACTCATTTGATAACTTTCGGGAAAAAAAAAATATTACTTTATTCGTCTCATTTCATTGTGGCGACGTTGCATTAAAACACCATACGGAATCCAGTCATAAAATAGATAGGTAATAAAAAGGTACTGTTGGACAATGAGTATGTGGAATCGTGTTCTACCCTATAAGTATAATAATCTACATCCTATATAAACGTACATCTCAATATCTGAGTATAGTGTGTAGTTAGTTTAAGATAATGTATTATAAAAATATCATAAGCTTATATAAAATATAACCATGAGCATTTTTTTGTTTTTTACCATTTTTTTTTTTTATTTCAATTCAAAACATAAATTAATTAATAAATATTTGACTATTAGTTCTAGGCTCCAAAGACTACAGAAAACTAGAAAACTTTCTACACAGACGCTTATCTAATCAATGACGCTGATGATGAGTATCGCTTGTGGATCGAGAATGACTATTGTAAATAATACGACGATAACCATTTTTGAAAAACATCCATGTCATTGGACCCCGTGTAAATACCTGTTAAAAATTTATTATAAATAAATATTTTATTTATTAATAATAATTATGTATTTATTATTTGTGTGCTTCAATAAATATATGAAATATTATGTACATTATACAATGTATATAATATATATATATATATATTATATATAGTATACAATGTATGCAAATTAATTGAAATGAAATCTCAAGAATAAAAACGTCTTGATGAATAACGTAGAAAAAATTCAACATAAGAACGCCACACATCGATATAGTAATTTTTCGGGAAGAGAGCAATACAAGATCGATTGGTAAAATTTGTATTGTTTAACAAAAATAAATTAACAAGTGCTAGTCAGTAGGTGAACGGATGAGGAAGGGTAGAATATTGATGATGGATATATTAAATTCGAAAGCAATTTACTTCTATAACTATATTCATAATATAAAAAAATTAATTATTTATATTAATTAAATATTTAATTTTTTTTAAATTACCTTTAATTTTTAAAAAGCTAATTTAGAAAAAAATCAATTACCATAACAACAATATATTATTTGTTATTTTATTATTTCCCCTCCATTTATAATGGACTGCATACTGCATACATCGTCAAAAAGATAGGTTTTCTTTACAATTAAGGAAACTACTAGAAAAATTAAAAAATTTCAGAGTACCAAATATAGAACCAATTTTTCTATCAAAAAAGTCCTTACACCAAAACTACTACTCGATTCCTTCTATCTGAAAGAGTGAATACCTACATACAAATATAAAAAAATAAAAAATAAAAACACATCTTTGTATAAATCAATAAATTCTTCGTTCAGCTCAAAATTTAAATTACAGTCTTAATTAATAAACCCTTTTTTAACAAAATGAAAGATTTTTTAAAACTTCTCTGATTTTTAGGGAGGTACCTATAGGTATAGACGTATATTTAGATATTATTAAAATTTAAAAATTTAATTTACTTAAAAATTTTTTTAACTAATTTTCTTTAATGTTTGAATTGTATTTATTATTTTATTCCCCAATAATATTTAGAAAATATATATATATTATACATATTTACATAAAATATTAAAAACTTACCATAAACATTAGGAGATAAATCTTCTCTTTTCCCGTTTGACTTGACTGGTATATACGATCCTCTTTGAGCTTGATTGCCCGCATCTGTGATAGAAAATCATCGTATGCAGTAAATAATCGATTAAGTCAAAAATTCGGGTGGTATATTACCTTTGTATGTCTCTCTACCCAACATGAAATCTACACAATGACATAAATATTTCAAAAGCAATAAACTCAGTCTATATAATATTATCGACCTGTCAAAATCACTCACTTTTAAATTGATTTCCTCTTTTGCCACCGAGATTAACACTCGCTCTTGTTCTTGCTTTTGCAGACTGAGGTACTGAATAGAATAAAAAACAAAAAAAAATTTTTAACCACAAAAAATTCTTCATACATTTTCAGTGAACTCATATGGACTGGAAATAGTAACAATAACTTGTGTGCATTTAGAGGAGGGCGAAATAGGTGATCGAATAAGTCTCCGCGATAGGCTAGATATCGAGTTTAAGGGTTCAAAGTAAAGCTATATATATATATACATATATATACATACGGTATAAAAATATAAAATATATTATTTAAGTAGAAATAAGCTTACGATCTATAAATTGAGTTTTGGCTTGTACGAAGGCGTCACCACCATCAGTGTCGAGAGGAGTGCGGCAGTAAACTGTGAAAATGCAAACAAATCGTATTGTCTATAGGTAGGTTTTTTTCTATATCGAACAAATAAAACTCACATGCTACATCTTTCGTTATCGCATCGCCGAATTGATGTACATTTTTTTCTTGGGTGGATTCTTGAAAAATAATTTTTTTATATTACAAAATTGACATAGGTAGGTATAGTATTGATATATTATTTTATAAAGCTGAGATTTTCACGCTCAACTATCTAATACTTATACATTCTACTATTACCAAAGTAAAATCGACCTAAAAGCGTGATAAAACTACGGGACTTTGAAAAATCGGATTTCAGTACTGAAATGTGTTTTGAATTCATCAGTTTGTCTTCTAAGGATCGATTGAGGTGTTTATTTTTATTTATTCATTTTTTTTTTTTTTTTTTTGCTGTAATTATCATTAAAAATCGATATTTTTAAACATTAATTTTAATTCAATCTATAATAATAAAGAAAATTGCTCGATTGATCCCTAGAAGACAGGCCAACACATTTAAATCTATTTACAGATTTAAAATCCAACTTTCCAAAGTTCCACAATTGTGAAATTGTAGTTCTTTATTGGTCTTTTGTACAGAAATTTCGTGATTACGTAACAATAAAAATGATACGGGTACGAGGCAATTTTTAGACTAATTTTAAAATGCATTTAAATATTTCTAAATCATTAGATTTTTATTTTTCCTAATATTTCTTAAAAATTGCCTATGCATAACCCCTTAAAAATCACAAGTTTAAAGGAAATAATTAAAATTGCCTATTATTTACTATTTTACATATTTAAACACTGTCCAGTGTCCATATAACCTTTAAAATCAAAAATATGTACTAAAAATATATTATATTACTCAATATTTTACTAAACATGATTTTGTTTATTTAACGCTTACAATATGCTATCATTTGGAAAAAAATTAATATATACATGAAAATCCTTTATTTATTTGTTTATTTATTGATATTCTATACGTGTCGTGCAGCTTACCTGTTATGTTCATAATAGTCAGGCAGGATATCAGCATAAAACACACTCCGAACGACTTCATTTTTTAAATGAGAGATTTTGACGAAAAACTAAGTTATTTATAGGAATTTTGATGAAAAGATGTATACAAATATATATATTATACATCCGAAACAATCAAACACAGGCACAGAGTATTATCCCCGAGGGAGTTACGTGTTCCGAGTATTGTCTATTATATTGTTTTTTCGAATATTTACTCATTATTTTCACTTGGATGGGTTTGTTTTTTACATTCGGATTACGTAAGTTTCCATTACGTTTCTATCAATTCCACAAATTGTTAGTCGGTAAAATTAAAAAGTTGTATTTTATATACCTACGTCATAATATGGCACAAGTCGGAACCATCGCAAAACCCCGTGTTTTAGACATATCAGTTATTTGTATTATATTACTATGATAATGTATTGTTATCCACAACGATTTACTAAATTAGAAGTAAAGGATAAGTTTATAATGTATGTACAAAAATGTAGATTTTGAAAAGAAAAAAAATACAAAAATTACTTTTTAGTAGGTAAGTTTAATATGTTTAATATGTTTACATTTTCGAGTGTAAAACTGAAAAAAAAGATTATTAATACAACATAATTACAACATTCGTCTGATTACACGCAAATGCGTTTTATTCACAAGGCTATATATAAGTGTTTTTAAAACCACAAAACTATAGTAACTTTCGTTGTTAACTCAAGCTTTTATTCATACTTTACCGTTATCATTTAACATTAAACTCTAGTAAATATTACTATTCGTATGCTATTACCTACAATTATACTTTAATCAATCAGCTGAGTTTAGCCAAAACGTTATTCGAGATTAATATGTTCCATTTTCTCTATTAAAATAATCGCGAATATTGTGTATGTATAAAAGATATACTCAAAGAACTTAAAATTATAATATTTACCCATCCATTATATTTTATATATATATATATCCAAAAACACACCACGTTTACTCTAAATTTTGCAATTATATAATATATTTAATTTTCTATAGGATAATTATTTATTTTACCATATAGGTACAACACTATATTAGCATTATACTATTAAGGAAAACAAACTATTTAGGAATTTAGGTATCTTTCTGCGTGTACGTGCTCAAGAACAAGAAACCCTTTAGAAACGATATGATCAATGTAAATGTGAATTTATTTGTTTACAGTATAGCTATCCAGAAACCGTGTATTGTCCTGTTTCTACTTTTTGTGTACAAAAACTTACAGCACGCTTTTATTGTTTCCATAATTTATTGATAATAACTTCACAAAATATATGAACATGACACATAACACATGAATAATTTCTATACCCTTAAATCACAATGATAACCTGCAGTATTAACAATACATAAAAAAAACGTATCTTTGTATAGTACGTAGTAAATAAAATATTGCCTATATAAAAATTATTACCAATTATTTTTACTAAATTTACTAGTTGAAAAATTTACTTGAAGTTTTAAAGTTCAAAATCAAGAATTCTTTATGTTTTACAACAATAATATTTTTAGATAGCTAATCTTTTCAATATAATTTGTAGTTTAGAGTGTTGGCTTAAAAATCAAATAATAGGTTAATCAAAGTACATATTCCTTATATTATATCTTGAAAATGTCGGTAGTTCATTTTTAGATTCTAAGCGTATCAGTATTTATATAACAGTACTTAAACAAATAGATACAAAATACAAATAGATAATTTATTTAAATAAATTGCCAATGTTTTGCACTTGTATTTGTAATGAAACATTAGAAAACATTTTAATAAAAACAATTTATTTGTCTTATATAGTTTATTATAAACAATTTATTTTTATAATGTTTTTTTTTTGGACTACCTACACATTTTAATTTTAAATATAAGCAAAACAACGTTTTTAATTTTATTTTTTTATTACCATATTGATAATTCTGATTATACATTTTTGTATGTTTAAGTTGAATTTAATTAGGTACTTACTCTTTTTTAGAATTTTAGAAATAAATTTATATTTATATATCTAGTAAGTACATTCAATATTATTAATTGTCATCTTTTTTACACTTAGGTAACTATATAAATTTATCTAATTTGTTTCTTCTTAATAATTGTAAATCTCTCTTAATTAATTCAAGTTCACAGAAAATTCTCTTATTTATTAGGTACTATACTCACTGATCAATCTACAATGAATTTTATTAGTCTGTAACGCTAAACATTTATACATAAATCGTAAAATTTCAAATTATAGTCGACTATACGTATTAATATAAATTAGACAATTATTGAATTTATCCACTCACCTCTCTCAAACAACAATTCTTAAAAATATATAATCCAATAGTTTATTACTACATTTTTAATATAATGTAATTAGGTAATATATATATATATATATTTATCTTTAAAATATATATATATAAATATATATCATCTTATATGACTGAAAGTTTTTCTTACATAGGTACCAATCTATATCAATAAATATATTAAAAATAATATTTATGTAGAACAAGTTTAAGATATTTCATAATATTGTATTTTATCTAGCCCTCTGAATATGTGCCCTGTCAATGAAAACATAAATAATCTTCAAAATACTATACAATACGTTATTGTTATTATTATTGTTATTAATTTATTAAATACTCTCACACTGATCTACTCGCATTTTGTTAATACAAAAATTATATTAAATGCTAATAAAATATAATTTTTTTTTACAAATTAGAATCGAAAATGTGATTTAAGATTATAAATATTTATATGAAAATCTCAAGACATCAGAATTTTGTAATGAGTATATTTAAAACAATCCGTCTAATCAAGTTTAATATAGACATTAAAATATAACGGAAAGCAATTCACTCGATTTACATGATTAATTCAGCTGTATACATATATTAAGTATACATAATAATATATTTTTAATGAAACACAATAGTATTATCGTTGATTTTGATAAAAACGAACAAGACTATAATATATTATCTCATTTTCGATTGTTTACTGTGATCTGTGATGATTAACTGATTATTGTATCATGTAATCAAGTATCTACATAAATATCTCGAAAATCTGACTTAGGAATAGCAGATTAAATTGGTTTAATCAAAATAATAAAACAACCAAAAGTCTTCGAATAATAATTATTATTCATAACAATGATGCTATATTGTTGCTTATATAGTATTATACTAATGTGAATAATTTATATGATCACCTGACCTAAGTATGGCGACTGTTCCAGGGTTAGGGTCTATATCTTTCAAAAATAAATATATGAATATTCGGGTATAATGCACATTGAACCTCAAAAAAACTGTTCTACAGAACAATTTCAACACAAGATAGAACTTTTTCGTTCTAAGTAAACTAAACTTCTCTATCATGTATATTTATTGTTTTAGTAAAATATTACCTATATTGATTATAATAATGTAATGTTATAGACAGATTATCAATCATTCGACGCTATATGAAAAAAACTCTGCAACCGTGGATCGTGGTAAATCTGATTATACCATATAATGTTTCTTGGTCAACTACAATAATTCTTACGTTGTGCCTACAATTTTTAATAAAACGTCACCGTCGAGTAAAAATATATTATATATTTAAAAAAAAAATCATGTCATGATTAACAGTCTGTTAAAACAATTATAATAGTTATGTAACGTTATGTACGACTCATATTATGTACATGTTTTATTTGGATAAAACTCATATTTTTATATCAGGGATGAAGAATTTTTTTTAAAACGTTATTATAGTCAAAATCTAAACCAACTAAATCAAAAATATAAATATACAAAGATGCCAAGAACAGAACTGAAAAAAATATTTTAAACAAACTTCTTTAAATTGGTTTTAGCGATGAAAAATGTAAAATATAAAACATTTTTATTATAATAATAACAATAAAAGTGGAGAAGTAGGTACACCAAATACTGTAATAGCACGTAATAGATGTTGATTAACTACCTACAATACTTCACCACTCTTCTACGTCTTCAATTTTAATGCTTATTACTGGGGTAATAATAAGGATTTAAAAATAACAAGACTTGAAAATGTTTATAAAAGTAAATTTTGTAAGAATTAATAATTTAATAGGTCACCATTTGAATATCGAAAGTTGATATAATGTAACAAAAAGAGAGGCGGGTAAAATTTAAAATATAAAATAATACAAAATAGAATATACCTACTAATAACTTTGTAAAAAAATAAAAAAATAAAAAATACAATACTATCTGATCTTCCCAGAAATCAAATCAACAATTGCAACTACTCGTATGTACAATTAGTCACGGACGGGCAATGTGTGTTTAGAAACCTAAAATGAAAAATGTTTTCTATCTCAAATAAAATTGTATAATAGTCTTAATTTATAAGTACGTGTCTATTGCATATGTATTATATATTTATATACCTACCTACCTACCTATAAACATGATGTTTGAATCACAGAAGAAATCGTTAAAAATAACAGCACGAACAAAAATGAAAAAATTAAATCTTTAATCCATACGAACCTCTCACTAAAATAGTTAACTTAAATAATATTATACTTTGAATTCGCAGTAAGTATATACAGTAAGAAAAAAGTGTAAAGTACTTCCTTTAGAAAAAATATACAATGAAAAAAACACTCACAATGGAAAAACAATTAAAATTTTAACGAAAACGACTATATAATATATTTAAGCATTTAATAAAATAATTTTATCGATCAATATTCTTGCTTTTTTATCATTTAAATATTGGCGAATGGCTCTTATTATTTCACGCACCATGTGCCAAAAAAAATGTAGTATTTATGTAAATAACAGTAAGCGTAATGGAATCGAAAGATAAGTTGTTGAACCACAAAATCACTTCAAATTAAAAGAAATGACGCTAAGAATAAACAATAAAATATTATACTATTAAATTATATATTCTCAATGAAATTAAATCTTTAATGATTCTGAACGAAACAAAGGGAGCTAATATTTTTACAACTGTGTTTATTTAAAATTTTTTTTTTTCTAAAAACAACTTTTCAACTAAAAAACTTAATTCAATCTTTATTTTTGCATTCGAAATATATAATTATTGACTAATATGTAATAACTGTAATCATTTAAATATTATGGTAATAATGAGAATAAAATATACAATTTCAATTATACCTGTATTATTATTTACTTTATCTACTTAACCGATTTATTTTCTCATCACAAATTTCACAAAAAAACTTATTTATTGCCTTATTTATAAAAATAAAATAATAATATTATATTAGAGATATATTTTACCGGTATAACTGTCATATTAATCACAAAAATTGTACATGGTCATTTATAGAGACATACGTTTATATATATATAACCAATTTAATGACACTTGTGAAATTACTTTTTTTAATATAAACGTCGCAAATTTAAGGAAACTATATTAAAATGTTGTCATTTAACGTTAAAAAAAATCCCAGATATAGGTGTTGGAAGTTTCTCTATCGTTCTTTTGGTCCTTGTCCCTCGGACAAATAATGTAGTATTATTATTTTAGATTTGAATGCGAAAATACATTTTATAATCGATTCTGAGAAAAAGTTCTGTATAATAATATTTAACTTTTTTTTTTTGACCCTTAAACTTAAGCTTTAACTTTAACTTAATAGCCAAATAAAAAAAAAAACAGTTTCATTAACAATCATTTATTTGTTATTTTGTTATTCCCCTACGTATTTATAAGATACTACATAAAAACATCAAAAAAATATCATATTTCATAATGTCAAAAAATGACATTTTCAATGAACCAACTAGAATGACTTTGCCATCAAAAACCTTTTTACCTAAAAACTTCTACACGAAAATTTCTCGCAGAAAATACAAATAAACACCATTGTAAAATCAACAGCTTCCTCAATTGTTACACTCAGAATTTAATAAAGATTGCTATTAAAAAAAACTAAAACTAAAATAATATAAACAATAAAGATATAGATACAAAAAAACAATGTTCATCCACGAAATACAAAACGTCAATAAACGTCAATGGCACTCCGAGTACCAAAACGGCTTTTCGCGTAATATTGAATTTTCAGCCACTACTCTGATGGACGACCCGTTGTAATTCACTGTACGGATTACGGTCAACGACTCGACACCAAACTGAAATAAAAATACCAACGAGTTTCAGACGAGAATCGACGTTTCCACCGAGGTATTCTTACTTTATGAATCCAAAATTTTCGAAAACACCGATAGATATTTATATTTAATTTATTATTTATTTATATTATATTATTATTATTATTATTAATCTAATGAAAAAGTAGGAATAAAGACAAAAAATAAAATAAAAACATAGGTACCAATTAAATATTATTTATCATTGTTGTACCTACTTTTATTTTCCAAAATAATCTATAGTGTATGTAGATGTAAATGTAGTTTAGACAGACACCTACTTAAAATATTTTATTTTAATATTAAATAAATAAATAAAATATTTGGAAGAAAACGGACGATGGAGGAAATATATACTTTATTTGTGGAGAAAAAAGGAATTTTTTTTTTTTTTTATCTATATAAATTATAGTACAGAAAGGTTATTATGTTTAAAGCATATGCAGTGGAAACAACATGGAAGGCGGACAGTAGTGGTGCGATTACATTTTGTTACGGTAAATTAGTAAGTGGGAGAATCTAAGCGGTTATCTATCATGCGATCCTAGCGAACATATGCTATACTACACTGCATAGAATAAGGATACCATACAAGTAGCATGCAGTCTGCCTATGAATGTATGTTGTCAAAACTATAAACTAAATTGTGTTTTAATCGCATAAATTCCCCCCCCCCTTGATACTTACTGTAACAATTTGTCCACATGTTTTAGATCGTTGTTTCCAGGCCATAATATTTTAGTTCGTGGTTTAAAGTAAATCACAGATTTAAATTTTTCGAAAAAAATTTGTATTGTAAGAATAGAAATAAGATAATAAAAATAAGAAAGTAAATTTAAAACGAATATTTATATCTAAAATACTCAATTAAATATAAATTTTCATTACGATATTACACTTGGGGAGGGGGGGAATTTAAAATTAACTAACCGTATAACGTTTAACGGACGTTAGAATACTTATATGCACCTCAATCGGTATTTTTTTAATGCTTTTATTATAATAGGTATACGTAATAAGTGATACTTAGGTAAGTTGATTTACGTACGTAGTAGGTACGTACTTATTTCGTTCGGTAAAATATTAATTCATTTGTTGGTATACGTTAGTTCGAGACTCGAGTTTAGCGAAAATATTAGTCATTTTTTAAGCGTTTTCTATATATAATTTCTATTTATAATGAACATTGTTTACAACTTTGATCAAACGTTCACATTAAATAATTCTAAATCAAATTCGAATTAATTTTTATTATTTCAAAATGTCCTTCATTTTTAGTTTTTTTTTTTACTATCCGTGGAAAAACTCTTTTCTATGTACTTACGATATTTATAAAATAGCGTACTCGTACGTAATATATCGAATTTTTTTAAGCTCTTTAAGACCTCTTATAAAATATTTTTTCATATCGCCTCTCAAAAATGTATTAAGTTCATTCAAATTTAGTAGGATTTCAACTAATCTAAACGTTGTTTAATTTCGATCTAAAATAATACATAATTATGTGTCGAATTTTTTTCCACGGATAATAGCTCACTTTTGTTTCGACAGAATAGGCTATATATGCCACATTTAACTCATCTTATCATAGATTTATATTATGGATAAATGCAAAATCACTTTATTAAGTGGAAAGAAAATGTTTTAAACTATTTGATATAGTCCATTTATTACGAAACAAATATTTTATACTACCATTATGTACTTATTTTTATTTTTATTATCATTATTAATAATCAATGTATTGGAAATAAATGTTTTAGATAGGTTTCATTAAATCTTGTCTAACCTGACACGGATACAGAATGTGTTCAAAATTATCAGAACTTTACAAATGTGTTAAATCAAAATTAATTCTGTAGGCCCAATGACTAGGCAAACATCTCAATCAAACATAATCTCCAACATTATAGAATCAAAACTAACAACAATAGATTATAAAGCAGAATCAGATAAAAATCCATATCCGACACCTTCTGGATTAATAATCTATAAAAAATCAAAACATCAGTGGCGGCTCGTGAGTTTTGAAAGTGGGAGGGCAATTAAAAATTGTTCATTTTTGAAAAGCTTAGATTCCAATAATAATTATGTATCTATTTAAAAGGTATTTAATAATCCAAAATTAATTCAATACAAAAAAAAAAAAAAAAAAAAAAAAAAAAAAAATATAAATACGTTTTAAACGAAAATTAAAAAATAATAAAATGTATACGTTTATACTTAAATTGCCAGCGTTTATTTTTAATTTCACTAAACAGGTCTATACCAAGTGGTTTTATTTTAATTTTCTGTTAATATGATAGTGCATTTTTATGTAATATAATATAAAAATATAATATACACCAGTAATAAAAGAATAAATTAAATACATTTTAAATAATTATAGAA
>JAIPRL010011281.1:0-13844 GCA_025469235.1 Pemphigus obesinymphae
GACCTTTTTTTTTTTTTTTTTGCTCATCAAACAAATCTCTTCCTAAAGACCTAAATTTTCCTGGATGTCGATCACCAGGGACTTGAAAATTCAAATGTAGCTCACTTGTTTGAAAAAGTTGGCGACCCCTGCTCAAAACTCTAATAAAACTTATCTTAAATAATTTTGGAAATTCATTAATGATAAAAAATTGTGTTCGTCCCTTCCTAATACTATGACTTATAACAATAATTTAGTTAATGGCAGTTAGGATATTGTTGATTGTTTTGCAAATTTTTTTTTAGGGTTTTTAGGGTTTATAGGGTTCAACTCGTTTAAATAAAAAAAAAAAATGTTTTGTTTTCTTTGTTTTTTGTCTCGATCTGTATCTCAGCATAGTTATCAACCGTCTAATTTTAATAATGGTATTTATAATTTTCGTAAAGGATATGAAAAAATTATTGAATCTTCAGAATCCAAAGACCACAGAGAAGCAGAAAATAAATATTTAATTTTAAAAGATAGAATTTCAAAAGATTTAACTATTCAACAAAATTTTATAAAAATTCAAAAATGTCAAATAGAATTTAATCGAAGCGTGTTAAAATGTTTAATCGACTTCTCTTTATTTCTTTCAATGAATGGTCTTCTTTTTCGAGGATACAGTAAAGATTTTAATCAGGAAATCCAAATAAAGGATTTTTTAATGAAATAGTTAAACTTCTATCAAAATATGATGTTGTTCTTGCTAAATATTTGTCAACCCATTAGTAACCAATACTTGAGTCCTAAAATTCAAAATAATATACTTAAATGTAAGGCAGATGAAACATTACATACAATATTAAATTATGTAAAACAAGCAAAATATTTTACAATTATTGTAGATTTGACAATAGATATCAAAAGAATTTATTAATTTTCTTTTACCTTGAGATTTGTAGGTCAACAAGGAAACATAACAAAAAATATTGTCTTTGTTTTGAATGACTACAGCTAATGCAACTGCAAATGATTAATTTGTCATCATAAAGATATTAAAAATAAAAACAAATTACCTAGATATATGCCGTAATTAAGCCTTTATTTAAGTAATAGTGTCAATACAATATCTGGACAGTTTTCTGACTTGCAATCAAAAACAAAAGATATATCACCATTAGCACTATTTATTCTATAAACTATATATTGTTGTGCTCATATTTCAAATTTGATGCTTATAAATTTTTTTAGATCGTCTATCAATGCAATTTAATTCTTTGGTACTCTTAATTCATTGTATATATTTATAAAAAATAGGTTACCAAGACTAAAATTATTTAAAGAAGATCATAAAAAAATTAAGAAAATATTAATATTAATAGAAAAATAATTTTTCCTGGTAATGGATGAGATAACAAAGGATATACAGGGGGAGGTACCATGATGCATGTTGTTTGCAGATGATATAGTACTGATAGGAGAAAGTCCTGAGGAAGTAAATGGTAGACTTGAAGAGTGGAGGGAAGCTCTGGAATGTAAAGGACTAAGGATTAGTAGGATTAAAACAGAATATATAGAGTATGATTTTGATGAAAGGGAACACAGAGGGAATAGGGAAAGGATAGAAATAAAGTTAAGTGGGAATGTGGTGGAAAAAGTGGAGAGGTTCAAGTATTTAGGGTCCGTTATACAGAAAGATGGGGGTTTCGAAGAGGATATGAAACACAGGATTAAGTGTGGATGGACAATGTGGAGAGAAGCGTCAGGTATTCTGTGTGATAAAAGAATCCTTATTAGGTTAAAAGGTAAATTTTATAAGACAGTGGTGAGACCTGCAATGATGTATGGAACGGAATGTTGGGCAGTAGGCAGAAAGATAGAACAGATAATGAGTGTAGCTGAGATGAGAATGTTAAGGTGGATGAGTTGAGTTACTAGAGAGGATAAAATAAGGAATGAGTATATCAGAGGTAGTATAGGGGTAGCTTCGATAGTAGACAAAATGAGAGAGAATAGATTAAGATGGCTCGAGCACGTATTAAGGAGGGAAGAGAATGAGGCAGTTAGATTAGTAAAGGAAATGCATGTTGTTGGTAAGAGGGGGTGGGGAAGACCAAAAAAGAGATGGGGGATGTGATGGCGAGTGATATGAGGAAGGTAGGAGTAAGTGAAGATGATGTGGGAGATAGAGTTAAGTAGAAGTGTATAACCCGGGCGGCCGACCCCAAATAGTTGGGAGAGAAGGCGAAGGAGAAGAAGAAGAAGAAGAGGTACTTTTTATTCATTAGATATTTATAGTTAATATTTTTAGAGTAAAAGTACTTTTTTTTTTTAAAAAAGTTTTTGTTTCCCGTTCGAGAACTTTTGTAATTTTTAAAAAAAATGGTAAGAAGTAATGCTAGGCCATTAGAACAAGTAATTAAGCGATATGAAGAATTTAAAATGTTTGGTAGACTTGCATTAATTAAAATTTAAAACTCTGAAGATCTGTATAAAAATATACATTTGATAAACCTTTAAGAGAAGGCTGTTCGTCTCCACAGTATAAAATATTTTCTAAGAAAGATTTTATTGTTAAAATAAGATCATTATTCGATTGCTATGTTAGTTATTTTGATAACCAAAAACTTTTAATTATGAAAGTAGAAAATATTTGTTACCATCCTGAAAGCAATAAAAATGTATTTTTAGAAAGAATTTTCAATATTTTAAAACCTTTTTACACTAAACCAATTAATAGTTTGAAGTTGAGTATTGATTCTGTTTCTGATTTTTCTGATGACTACATGATATGTAACATTGATAACAATAATTTAAAAAAGTACATGGTGCTTGATTTAAATGTTGGAATTAATATTAAAATTGGTTTTCCTATATTGCATTCATAATATATTATTAATTTTTTATTGTATTTATTAGAAATATAAAATTATATCTATTACTATCTTAATATAATATAATATTTATATTTTTGTATTTATCTTATTTATAAATAGTAAAATGTAATTAAAGATAAAACAATATTTATTTTAGTTATTTTTTATTTTATTAGTTAGTACCTATATGTCATGGACCTACTGTGTAGTATATTTTTCGGATGACAACACCGTAGAAGGTGTCCCTAATAATTGGGTTAGAGATTATGGAACTTGTGCTTGGTCATTTAACCAAAATACGGCTCGTAAAATGATCGAACAAAATTATGAACCAAATGATAGTGAATTTACCTTTTATAAAATTAGAATACTATGTTCTGGTATAAGTAAGTTTTAATATTTTAATTTATGCTAATATCTTTTCAATAAACACTATTTTTATTTTATATTTCAAACAAATTACCTAAATTAAATTAAAATTTGGCATCCATTTAATACATATGTAGACACTTTATCGGAAGCAAGATATAAAGCCAAACAAGCTCAATATACATCTGATTTATCTAATGTTGATGAGAGAAAGAAAATACGATTAAAAAGAAAAATATCTTCAACAGCACTGTCTACTGAATGTCCTATATATCCAGGTATATTTCTTATATTATATTTAATTGATTGTTCTATGTAATATACCTAATATTTTATTAGTCTTACTATTATATTATTTACAATACCTAGTATAAATTCAACATATTTTGTTCCATTCGTTTTCAAATTTAATATTGAGGTGATGTATTATTGTCAGGGTGGAGTAAATGAAGTAACTCACCCAGTGTGCATAATCCTGTGCATTAAATATTGAATACGTGTTATGAAATGCACCATATACATTGAACTTATTTTACATTAATGGTGTACTGCCATCCATTCTTTTATAAGACATTATATGTTTAAAAATAAAATAAAATAGGTGAATACAAGTTTATTGTTTATATTTTAATATAATATACACAGTTTAAACATTATGTAATGAATGTTCAATAAAATATTTCATACACAAATGTATTTTCTGTTTATCTATTTTATTATACACTGGGCAGAGTTCTATTAGTTACATTTTATAACACTTCATTGGGTAATTTGCTCAACCCTGGTATTCTTTATATATAATATATAAATACCTATATATTTTCTTTTTTATAGATTCAGATGGAAATGAAATAATTTTATCTCATGAAAAACCATTTGGAAAAGATAAAGGTTTGTTTAGAAAAACAAATTGTATGTTAAATATCAATTATTATTATTCTCTTGAATAATAGGTTTTGATTCGCCTAAAAAAAAAAAAGGGGGAATTTATAGTGATATGGGAGGAAAAAAAGTGGATGGTCACCTTCACCAAAAAAAAGTTAAAGGTATAATTTAGCATTTTATTATAATTTGTATCCAAGTTGGTGATATATATGTACAATATTATCTCACTTTATTCAAATTGTGTATACTTTAATGCAATAAATAAATGAAATTTATAATGTAAAGGTTGTGTATTTTGTTTTTAGATTTCTTAGTAGAAAAATCACAGTTCAAAAAAGAATTGTACATGGTCGCCTTCACCAAAAAAGTTAAAGGTATAATTCAACATTTAAATGCAATTAAGAAATAATAAAATATATAGTACTTAGGTATATTACATTTTTTTAGACTTGAATGTAAAAAAAAGTTTTTCTAAATCTAAATTTAAGGAAACCTATGCAAAAAATGGTAAGACAAAATTCATTTTTCACTAGATTATATTGTATTTAATTTTAAAATATACATTATTATAGATGGTGAAAGTTCAAATAAAAATAATCATATGCATACCACATCAGCTATCTCTTTCGATAATGGTAAAACAACAATAAATCTCTGAACAAAATGTATTAATAATTGTTATTCATAAAAATGTATTGACAATTTCAGAGACTGGCAGTACAATATCTTTTAAAAGAAAGCTATCATATGCAGAAGGTAATTTAGAATCTGTAACAACAATGGTTGAACAAGAAAATGTACAAAAGATTCTAGGTAAAATTAAAAGTTTAATAAAACTAATACTAATACTATAAAAGTAATACTAATAGTTAAATATGCATTCAAAGTTTTTATTTCATATAAAATTATAAATTTTCATAACTTAAAGACTTATGAGAAGTTATGAATTATTGGCGAATCAATCAGTTTTGAAAATCCAAAATCTTATTCTTTTTTTGTCAATGTTTTTCATACTTTAAATTTTAATAAATAAATAAAATAATTTTTTCATAAAATTATGTGGTGTTATCTGTATACCGTAGTATTAGGTTTTTAATGTTTGTATGTATAAATAAATACATCAAATATATATTAACACTTAATTTTGTTAACAAATATGAACAAATTAAATTGTCAAGTGAACTTCCCTAATAATGATTAGTAATTACTGTTCTAGTACTTTATAGTTAAATTTAACAGATCATTAAGATTAACTAGTTAGGTACCTACCTATATTTATTTCAATCAACTAATAAAACACATTAATATTAAAAGTCGGAATATCCAAAAACAGAATAATATATCAGTATTTGTTAATAATAATATAGTCTTTAAATATTTTATAGAAAATGACAGTTTGCCAATATTCCAATATTCTAATGCCGTGTAGTAATACTGACACATCTATGGGTAAAATATTGTATTCATTAAATGAAAATATTGCAGATAAATGATAAATATTAAATCTAATTAATGTTTTTAATAATATTTTTTTCCATTTAGATAATGAATTCAAAAAACAAGTTTTACGCCATATAATGTTCTTTAAAGTCAAATTAAAACATACATCACAAATTATCTAACCAAAAATCATAGTGAAATATTAGAAAGAATACAATGTATTGAAAAATATCTTGAAGGTAAATCCAAATTTGATGAGATGGCAAATTTAGATATTAGCTGCATGTCAGATTGCTCTTTACCCATAGACAATGAGTTGGATCTTAACACTCAAGAAGACAAAACATTGCAGAGCAATTAAGTGTTCAAAAATATTTTGGTAGATATAACATTTTAATTATTGTAAAAAGTAAACAAAAATTCTATAGTAATTTTATTTATAGGTAAATTAATTATCACTTGTTAGAGGGAAGGATATTAAATCGATAGTTAAGAGAATTATGTCAAAATTGTTTTCCAATTGTTTTTTATCTCAGTATTCATTTTCTGGCAAGGGGAAAAAAATTTTGTGATTTGTTCATATTTCCAATTATATTAAGTAAGTGTATTATTATAGAGAATAGAGGTTTATATAATTTAGTTATTATTTAAAAGGACGCTACCCATTCGTTTGTTCTGTCTTGCATATGCATACCATAGCAAATCTATGTACCGCATTCTTACTACAACATATTTATAATTAATATAAGTGTAAATTTACCTATTATCAAAGTTTTAGAGGAGAACATAAACTGTGCTCTAGCATTGAGTTTTTTAAAAATATTTTTATTTTTAAACAAGTTATAAGTAATTAAATAACTCATTTTTTTGAATGTATATAACTAGTCTAAAAATTAAATTTAAAAAAAAACTTCACGCTAGAGTATTGTTTATGTTCTCCTCTACAAATTTAATAATAGGTAAATTTACTCTGATATTAGTTATAAATAAACTGTAGTAAGAATGCGGTATGTAGATTTGCTTTGATATGCATATGCAAGACAGAACAAACAAGTGTATAGCGCCCTCTTAAGTAGGTACCTATTTATATTTTTATTAATATTAATATTAATTTATCTTTAGAAGCTGTAAAGAAACAAGTTAAGTTCAAAACTGTTAGTGATCAAGAGATAGAAGACCCAATCAAGACATATTTAGCTCAAGCACCATTTGCCGATAAAAGGACTAAACAATAGAAAATACATTCATTTTTATTTTTATAATGTTTAATATAATCTTTTGAACAAAACTTAATTTTCTCATTAGGTTTTTTTTTTTTTAATTATATTTTAATTGTTATAGTAAAGTATTTTTTTTTTAATAGTTAATTAATTTTTCTTAGATATATTTGTATTAATAATAAAATACATATTACATATTAATATAATTTTTTTATATTTATATTTACATATTATATTAGTAGATAATGAACTAAATATATTGAAATAATTTTTCTTAGGTACCTACCTATATATATAAGAATATATTATTTTTGTTAAAAATGTGTTTTTCCATTGAAGGATTTTTTTTTATAATTGTATTTAAATACTATTATGGTACCTAATACATATTTTTTCTCATTAGAATTTATTATATTAATAATACAAATTATATGATACCTACATAATATAATTTGTATTTTGTATTTACATAATTACTCCAAAAAATTAAACCCTAAAATTAATTTGGTATGAACTCAAATTTGTTAACTTTATAAATAAATGCAATTTAATAACTTAATAATTGAGTACCTACGAATATATAGTACAAATATTAAATAATAAATGTTGAGAAAATAAATAATTTTGGTTCATTCAATATTTATTTAATGTTTATTATATATTAAATAATATACTCTAAATCTATAAATAATATTTAATAAATATTTATATTTTTCAACATTTAAAAAAAAATATTTACTCAACATTAATTAAAAAATAATTTGTTAGTTGATAAGTACTTGGTCCTAGGTATATAATGCTCGAATTGGAAATATAAAAAAGGACTACTCTTGGGATTACAAAAACTGAGCATTTCTTCAAACTATTTAATTTGTATACCTACCTACTGTAAAAAGTAATTAATAAGAGAGTGATGATGCAATTTTAAAAAATAGAAGAGCCGGATCCTTGTCCTCTTGAACACCACCATCAGTTCGAACACTGAATATAAAGGTAGGTACATTCGTTTTTAAATTTGATTATACGTAAAATCAGTGATAAATTGAGGTTTATATGACATATACTCTATTTTTATAATATGCTTTTTATTATAGGTCGAATAATTTTCGAGCAAAGCCAGAAAAAAATGTTGGGACTTGGATATTTTTTAGAATAGCGTATACAAGTGGAAAGGGGGCCAAAAAATGTTGGCCCCCTCATAAAAAAAATCCTGGCTACGTGCCTAACATAGGTACCTACCAGGGCCGTATCTAGGCACTGGCAAGAGGGCTTTTGCCAGGGGCGCAATTTCGAGTGTCACGGAAGTGATTCTGATTTAACTTCCATTCCGAGCATGGTTTATTTTTTTGCAATTTTTAATTAAAAATTTGGTAATGGTTCCCATAAAATTTGCTTTAAATGTAAAGTACATTTAACTATAATTATTTAATAACTAATACCTACTAAAACATTAGTTTGATGTCTGAAATTACAATAGACTTCAACTTTTTAACCAGAAATTCTTTAAAGATTATGCCATCCGATGAGTTAAAACGTTGGGTTAATGATTCGGCACTAAAGTATGAAAGTGATAGGTATAGATGGCACAGAATTATTTTTAGAAAATGAAAAATTTTAATTTCAAGCATCTATATTAATGTGTTCGTTTCAGTCAGCCACTCAATTAGATTTATTAAAATGTATACACCATTGTACGATTTAAGATTTTTATCCTAATATGGCATTAAGAATATTTTTAACCATTCCAGTTACTACATTTACTTGTGAAAGAAGCTTTAGTAAGCTAAAAATTATCAAAAATTATTTAAGATCTACTATGAGTCAAAATTGTCTGACAAGTATGTCAATTTTATCTATAGAAAAAAGTTTCGCCAACCAATTATCATTTGATGATATCATAGACGATTTCACTGCAATTAAGGCAAGAAAAGTACAATTTTAATTTATTATTTTTATATGTAACGATTTTAATATTTAATAAAAAAGGAGATATTTATGTTAAAGATGGTTTTTTCAATGATATTTTTTTAAGGTACCTAATAAAAAAAATTAATCGGGTGATTAATAAGTTCAGCAAGAGGAGGCGGGGATCCCACTAAGAAAAAAAATTTTGGGTTGGCAATTATTTGGACAGTTCAATCGACAAATTTGTGAAAAGCCATTGTTTTTCTTAAAACTCTACCACAAATATTTCATAGGAATAACGGTGATTTAGGAGGGGGCGCAAATTCTGTTCATTGCCAGGGGCGCTATTGGGTCTTGCTACGGCCCTGGTACCTACCTCCCTATATGATTATTTTGACAAAATAGTCTTAGTCAAAAAAGTCTTACTGTTGCATTTAAATCACAATCTACGTAGGTACTTATTTACTTACTGACATACTTATATGCTTTTATAAAAGTAGTGTGGTTCATTAACTGTTCGGCTATGATTAAAAATATTGATATTAATGCTAAAAGCCATTATAGTTTAGATAAAAAATGTATTAAATGTTGAACAAATTTCGAATATATCCTTGGTTATACTTATGTCCTGTGGTTATACCTACGAAAGATATAAAATATAGATAGGTACCAAGGTAGATTTAATCCACCTTGATAGGTACCTACCAAATAAAATATAAAATTATAATGTCTATGCTATAGGTAGTTACTCTATGGCACAGAACATAATATTATGTCTTTGGATATCTATCAATATCATAAACGATCGTTGAGAATCTAAACGTTAATATATTTCGGAAAATCTATGGATATATATATATTAATATAATTTATTAGACAATACTGAAAATTCTTTACTCGTTTATAAATTATCCGATCATTACTATACTCGATAAAAATTGTGAGTATCCATACTACATTACATTATAAAATTATTATAAATAAAAATCAACATAAAATAATGAACTTTTAACTACTTACGCATATTTCAACAACCGTTTAATTATTCTCAGTGCCAACCGAAAATTTCGTGATTCAATTAATTTTTTCGGGTATAAGAAACTATGGAATATCTGAGCAAAAGAAAACTTATCCTGTTTCGATGCGACGTGGATAACCAAAGTAAGTATTTATGTACAAAAAAAAAAAAACATGTCCATACTATTTTTTAAATTTCAATATAAGTATAGACCTATTAAAATAAGTTGTAACTAGTGGCGTATTTTCGTTATTATTTATAAGTAAAGATGAGATATACAGTAGAATATAATGTTATATAGGCACTGCCTATTAAGCAGCTATAAAATATTTAACGCTCATCCGAACCACTTAAATATATTTAAGTATACAAGTATATCTATTTAAATTGTATTTTTATTTAGCAATACCTTACCACTAATATTTCTTGTTTTCAATTAATTAACCCTAAGCTGTATTTATATAGATACATTAGGTACCACGGGGGAAAAAAATATAGTTACAATATACATTTAAATGGTTAATTCAAAACCATGGTAGTTGTACAGACTATCTTATAACATGGTTAGACGTACTAAATGTATATAACTGACGTAGTTGTGTTTATTTCAACTATACAATATGGTTAAAAAGTTTTATCGGTAAATTGTCCCAGAAAAATACGTATAATTGTAAGTATATCCACTTAATTATTAGATTAGATATTTAATAATTGTACTCAAACTTGGAAGGTATATTCAACTATATTAAAAATAGTTATATATTTTTTCAACCCAATTATTAGATTGTATGTATTGATTTATATGTACTTCTCCTATAGTAGGTACCTATATAGTAGCTAGTTTTTACGTGCAGGTATATGTTAAATCGTATATTATTATTATCGTATTAAATTTAATTATGGTCGATTTATTTGTGTTTAATATTATTGAATGGTTTTCGAATAGCGGACATCATAGATAAGTATATATTATACAAAAATTTCAATGGTTCGTAATTTTTAAATTATATATTATAAACAGGTACCTGCTACTACCTATAAATATGTATAATATACTTGTATTATTACATAGTATTTCCAACTAAAAATAAATGTAATTAATTAATGAAATTATATGAAAAACAATACATTAAATTTATATAGTTAAATATCTAATCGTATTTATTGTACAAGTCAAAAATGTATAATCTGACAACAACACAAATATATAATTTTAAAACATAGAATGTATACCAATAATATGACGTATATTCATTAGATATCCTATGAAAGCAGCCATACCTGCCTGTTTAATAATATACAATTTAAAAATGATTAACCTTTGAATTTTTGCATAGGTATACCTAATGTTGTCCGATATTTAAAGATCGTTCAATATTATAGAAATAATACAAATAAATCGGTTTTAAGTAATTTAATACAATTAACCACGTAAACAGGACGTCCCGGGGGTGGGGGTATCTCGGAAAGCAGTCGGCAACATTTAATTCAGTTGGAAAATTTAAGTTCAGTCGTCAAATAGAAAAATTCGATGCCCCCCCTTTTTTTTTTTTTTGCTTATTCACGTTTATGAAGTATTTTGGAATTTTAAGTGGCAAACCATAAATTATTAGGATTGTAATTGACAAAAATGGGAAAAAAGTTGATTGCCTTTTTTTTTCTGCTTAATTTATGTTTTGAAGAGAAGTATTATATAATTTTTTTTACTTTTTCACCTCCCCTCCCCAAAAAAAAAATCATTCTTCAGGACGGCCCTGCACGTAAACACTTAAAGCATAATTAACATTTATTAAATATTATAAAAACACTCAGTAACTAGACGAGTATAGAGAGTCGTATGAATACGACGTCACCACGTACCATTAGCACAAGATCATTATTGTATTTTGGTCTTTGCGGCAGGACGCAGGCGTTTAAATTTCTAAAACAAAAGCGGATGCACGACTTTTTTTTGAAACTTATTATTGTTTGGAATTATTTCTATCGATTTAATAAAATATTTAACTGTATATTTTGATTAACTTGACCAAACATTATAGTAATATAAAATATATTAACACATTTTAGATTGTAACCTTTTCAGACATATTGCTTGAACCTTTTACTATATGGTTAACAGGGTCGGACTGGTCCATTTATTATTCTTCAATCATATTTAAAATTCTATACGATTGATCTGTTTTTGAAATCTGTTGGCGTACCTATTTACATATTTTATTTAAAATATACCTATGTATTATAAATATCACTTATCTTCTGCTATATAATATAGGTACTGGGATTAAATTATGATTTTTAGTTTTATTGTTACATTGTATAGTATTGACAAAATTAACATTCCAGATTTTACAATTTACCATTACCAGGAGATCCTCCAAATTTGACTAATTTTAAAATGGGGTTTTTGATTGTTGAGCGTAATTTTGGAGTTTAAGCCTTAGAACTATAAAACTAACAACTTTGTTTTACAACCATAGTCAAAATGTCTGAATAGTTGATCTGTTTTTGTAAAGGCCTGTAAAATAGTATTTGAATTTTTTTGTAAAGTATGTATTAAGTTTTTGGATAAATTATTTATCAGAATTTTTTTTATAATAGGTACCTACTCAGATAAATTAAATATTTATTTAAAAATGCCCAGGCTCAATACACATGTAGGATGTAGGTATCTGTTATATGTTCTTTTATCACCTAAATTTATAATATTTCAAATTTAACTATTTTTTCCTCTTTTCACAAGGCATGGATCAATTTATTATACTATACATATTAGGTATATACAATTTTGCTCCTTTTTATATTTTACCGAAAATAAATATTTTTTCAAACTGTATAGTAGTAATTAAGAAACCAAATTTGTACACAATATTTACAAATTCTATTGTCATTTTTATTTTAAAGACAAAAATTCATAAAAAAGTTATTAATTAAAATAAATATCTTAATTATACAACAGTAAATAGTAGTACCTACTGACACGGAATTAGTTTTTAATTACTTTTAAAATGTACATAAATATTTTTAAATTGTTAGATATTTTTTTAAATAAAATTTCTTAAAAATTTCTTATATAATATAAAACCCCTAAAATTTGTATAGGTGACGTCCTCTTAAGTGTAACGATTAGTATTTTTCATTGGTTACGACCTATATATGCCATTTGATCAAATCGCAGACTAGGCCTTTTGATGCCAGTCCAACACTGATGGTTAAATGTAATAATAACTATAAAATATAGTTGCGATTACTATTATCTATCTAATTGATTTAATAAGAGCCAACTATATACTTTTAGTACCCCCAATGTAATTGTCCAGTTAGTATTTAGTTAGACCAACCAAAATAGTTTCAACCATTTACTACAACCAAATTATTTTTTTCCGTGATACCAATAATATGAGAAGCCATTTTGTGGATATATTTTTGAATTCATTTAATTCATTTTTTCATATAATTCAGTTATACACTTATCATTTGAATATGTATGTTTTAGGAACTGCATTAGAAAATTACACAATTTTTTAAACAATTATTTTCCAAATTATAAGGAAATAAGTAATAACCACGTTTTTTGCTTCACGGTTTAGTTTTTTCATATAAATTATAAAAAATTGAAAAATGACACGTTTAAATTTATCATCTTGACTATATACTATATACTATACTATATAGGTACTATACATTACATACCAAACAATGGATAAAGTATTCTAGTCAAATTTTACAGAAAAATAAAATAAACATAATTATTGTACCTAATATTAAAACATCTATATATTACAATAAAGAATGCTGTTTAGTGTGTCCATTGTTTTTTTTTTCATTTTTATAAGCCGCATTATCTTGGCTATTGGTATATTATACATTTATACACTTTTACACTTTTACACGTTTTAGTTGCTATCTTGTAGTCTAACATTAGTATACAAAACTGTTTTGATGGTTAGAAGCGAATATATCCTTCGTGTGTTTAGACCACGAATTAAGATATACAGGATGAGGAACGAGTTCTAACAGTTTGAAACCAATCGTTCTTAGATTCTAATTAGACATACAGCGCTAGTGGCAACAATATAAACTAATACTGTATCACCAGTATCACGTAATACCATACCATAATAATTTTTTTCTCATTTTTATATAATAGATAAATTGTTATTTGATAATAAT
>JAIPRL010011282.1:0-13840 GCA_025469235.1 Pemphigus obesinymphae
AAAGATATTAAGAAAAAAAATTACAAAGCACCTGAAAAGCAAAGGGAATGACATCTAAATAATAAATCTGTATATTACAAGACTGCATAATTATTTAAAACGTATTTATGGTTTTGTGTAAAAGATGACAATTTATTTATGCTGTGCTATTTTTTAATGTGTAATTTAATCAATGATTTTTAATAAAAGATACATATTGTGTAGATACTTTAACCCATTGACTGTTGAATTAATTTTTGATTATTGGATATTTTTTTAATTATTTTCTTATATCGAGATGTCTTATAAATATGCATATAGAGAAAAAATTTTTTTTATTTGTGCAAACTAGTGGTTTTAAAATCTTCCGCATATCTGTATAATCAGTACGTATCAACAAAATAATTAATAATAAGTTTGAAAATCACATTGTCACAACTCATAATCAAATATATTACCGTTAAAATCATAATGTTAAAAAACAACGTACACCTAATATCTTGCTATTATTTAACATCATCATTTTGTTTTGGTCAATTACTGGAAATGCAAAATATATATTTGCTTGTAATGTCATTCGAATAAATTAAAATTTCATTTTTTTATTCCAATTGATATATTAATTTCTTATCTAGAGAGTGATGCATATTTAGTATATGTAACAATCACACCTGATTTTATTATAGAGCTAAAAATTTTAAACTAAAAATGTGAATTGCGGTAGGTTTTTGACATATTATTATCATATTAATATTTTATATTTCCTCAGAGGGTAAGATTATAAATTGTAATTTATAAAATATATATTTATTTAGTTTATTTTTTTATATATTTAATTTGTGAAGTATCTATAATGCTTTATTTGATGGAATAGTAATTGGGTTAATTTTTTTTTTCTTTTTAATCACTAAAGTTTTCAATTGATTAAATATAACAATGTAATTAATATTTATGATATTATGAATAGATTTAAACGTGAAGTAATTGAAGAAGGTGTAATGTGGAACACGAATGTAGAACCAAATAATATTGCGGCAAATTTTGAGTAAGTTAATTATTTTTAGAAATTTATATTGTAACAGGGAATTTAATGTCTTAATTCAACTATATTTATTATGAAATTACATAATTTCCCGTTGCTAATATTGTGACATTTAACTTGGACAAATTAATGTACACAGATGACAATAAATATATTATTATTAATAGATAAAAATTCCAATTTTATGATTTTATTTTTAAATTTATCATGAATTTACTTATTAATACTTTGTACGGTAATTAAAATAAAAATATAAATATAGATTATAATATTTAGTTGTAAAGATATTTAGAAAAAAAATTACAAAGCACCTGAAAAGCATAGGGAATGACATCTAAATAATAAATCTGTATATTACAAGACTGCATAATTATTTTAAACTTATTTATGGTTTTGTGAAAAAGATGTAACGATGATATCGAAATACACGAGAATCCGATAATAGAACATTTTCTTAAATTCAAAGAAGAATATCAGTGTGCATAACATTATATTTCTTTTCTACTTTCATCTAGTACTATTTACGTAAATAAAGAATTTTAAAAATATGAAATTTCTTTGTTTTGTAGTGGAGTTGGGTGATTTACAATACTACTAAGCACCAGCGCATTATTCACAATACAGAAAAAAAAACATGGAAAAATTTTATTTTATCATTGAGAGTTCTTTAAACTGGTTGCTCACATGCATTATTTTTAACGGTTTTGTTAATAAACTAATAAAAAAATTCATAGACTATTATAAATTTAATATAATTTGGTAAATTCAAATTATAACTAAATCATTCAACATCTGTTTAATTTTTATGATTTGACAAGGGCCTTGGATTTCTTTAAACCCTCATCACCCCCTTTAGATCAGTTTGAAAATAGCTACAATGAAAATGAAAACCTTATGAAAACAGAGGTAGTTGATTTTATTTATTTATATGATGCTATTTTTCAATGTGTAATTTCATCAATGATTTTTAATAAAAGAGACATATTGTGTAGATTCTTTAACCCATTGACTGTTGAATTGATTTTTGATTTTTGAATATTTTTTTAATAATTATCTTATATAGAAATGTCTTATAAATATGCATATTGAGAAAATAAATTTTTTTGTTTTTGTGAACTAGTGGTTATTAAATCTTCCGCATATCTGTATAATCAGAACTCATCAGCAAAATATTTAATAATAAGTTTAAAATTCACATTGTCACAACTCATAAAAATATTACTGTTAAAATCATAATATGAAAAAACATCATATACCTACATCGTGCTATTATGTAACATCATAATTTTGTTTTGGTCTATTACTTGAAACGCAAAATACATATTTACTTGTAAAATCATCGGAATAAATTGAAATTTCATTTTTTTTATTCCAATCGATATATTATTTTCTTATCCAGAGTGTTGTATATTTAGTATATGTAGAAATCACACCAGATATTATTAAAGAGCTAAAAATGTTAAACTAAGAATGCGAATTGCGGGGGTTGATGGCATATTAATTTTATATTTATATTGGATATTTACTCAGATGGTAAAGCTATAAAGTTAAGTTAATGTTAAGTATCTACAATGCTTTATTTGCTTGATCAGTAATTGTGTTAATTTTTATATCTTTTTATAACTAAAGCTTTCAATTGATTAAATATAACAATGTTAATATTATTTATGATATTATGAATAGAGTTAAACGTGAAGTATTAGAAGAAGACGAAATGTCAAACATGTCTGTTGAATCAAATAATATTGCGGCAAATTTTGAGTAAGTTAATTATTTTTAGAAATTTATTTGGAAACAGGGAATTCAATGTTTTAACTCAACTATATTAATTATGAAATTAACATAATTTCCTGTAAATACGTATTTGTTATTGTGATACTTAAACTATTTATATATTGATTTAAATTTGGATAATATATTTTCATAGTTTACAGACTTTGTGGTAGGTATGAGTGTAATTGTTAACCACACAGAATATTTATTTATTATTCATAATTATTTATTTTTATTTAAGATTACTTTAAAATTATTCTCTTGATTAAAGATTTGAATTCAATGCATCAACTGTTAAATATCTATTTAATTATATGCTAATGAATGGACTAATGTGTATTAAATGTGTAAATATACACAATAACTAATGAATAAATATTTAAGAATATGTTGTAAAAATATTAATTAATATTCATAAATACTCCCAAAATAATTTATAAATACTCAAATTTATGCACACTTGTTTTTTTTAAATGTATATGATATCATATTAGTAAAAATTACAATTATGTTCTCATTTATAATAACGCTATATAATACTAATACTCGTCAGTAGTTGTTTAACACTGAAGATGAAAACATTGTTTTCGTAAAATGTATTTGATGAACAAAGACAAATTAATTTGTAGAAATTGGGTTTTTATTTATATCTATAAATATTTCTACAAGTAACTCAACACTAAAAAAAAAAAAAAAATTTGTGAAAACCTCAGCAATCTTCATAGATAGATTAAAATGAATAAATAAAGAATAAGGTTTCCGTGTTTACTTTTAAATTTTGACACAGAATTTTTAAAAAAAAAATGTAGTTTCAATTATTCTGACATTTACCTAGGACAAATTAAAGTACACAGATGATAATTAATATAATATTATTATATAAAAAGTCTAATTTTATGATTATTATTATTAAATTTATCATGAATTTACTTATTAATACTGTGTATGATAATTAAAATAAAAATATAACTATAGATTATAATATTTAGTCATAAAGATATTAAGAAAAAAAATTACAAAGCACCTGAAAAGCAAAGGGAATGACATCTAAATAATAAATCTGTATATTACAAGACTGCATAATTATTTAAAACGTATTTATGGTTTTGTGTAAAAGATGTAACGATGATATTGAAATACACGTGAATCCGATAATAGATAATTTTCTTAAATTCAAAGAAGAATATCGGTGTGTATAATATTATATTTCTTTTCTACTCTCATCTAGTACTATTTACATAAATAAATAATTTTTAAAAAATATGAAATTTCTTTTTTTTTTGTGGTGGAGTTGGGTGATTTACAATACTACTAAGCACCAGCGCATTATTCACAATACAGAAAAAAAAAAATCATGTAAAAACTTTATTTTATCATTAAGAGTTCCTTATACTGGTTGCTCACATGCATTGTTTTTAATTGTTTTGTTAATAAACTAATAATAGAAGTTATAGACAATTTTAAATTTAATATATTTTAGTAAATTAAAATTACTACTAAATCATTTAACTTGTTTAATTGTTATGATTTGCCAAGGGCCTGGGTTTTCTTTGAACTCTCAGCACCCCCTGTAGATCAGTTTGAAAATAGCCTCAATGAAAATGTAAACCTTATGCACCCAGCGGTAGTTGATTTTATTTATTTATATTGTGCTATTTTTTAATGTGTTATTTAATCAGTGATTTTTAATAAAAGAGACCTATTGTGTAGATTCTTCAACCCAGTGGTGTACGCAGGATTTTCTAAGGGTGGGTGGGGGGGGGGCTTGAAAATAAATAAATACTCGTAGACACAAGATTATGTTTAATACATCATAATATATAATGTAAATATAATATATAATTATATAAACCAAAAAAAATATATATTTTTTTAATTTGTCCAGTCTGTTAATTGCATACGTTTAGGTGAATTTTTTGTAAATTTTTGTATAACTTCAACTTCTGTCAATTTTTCTTTTTTATTGATGTTGGCTATAGCTAATTCGTTGAGACGTTCCTGTGTCATGATTGATCTTAAGTAAGATTTTAAATGCCTCAACGTTTAAAATGTTCTCTCAGGCGTAGCTGAAGTAATTGGTAATGTGGCAAACAGTCTTAACAGTACCTGAATTTTAGGTACTAAATTTGTACAGTGAGGTAGTGTATCAATAACTGTCTGTGGTTTATTATCCTTATCTTTCCACTGGCATCTCCACATATGTAGTTCAGCTTTAATACTAGAACTGTCATTAAATGATAGATCTTTAGCATAAATAGTAGCTGCCTTTAAAATAGTGTCATCATCATACATACTAAAATCTGATGGAATTAGTCCTTCCAGTGGCATTACATCAGATAGTCTATCATCAAATCGTGTATGCAGTGCTTGAATTATGTAATCTAGAAAAGGTAAAAACACAGATATTTTTAAATAAGTCTCTGGATCTGTAACATTTATATTGGTTTGATGAGTTTGTCTTCCACAAATTCGTGGCATACTTATATTAACATTAATTTTTTCAGCAAATTCCATGTTATCTTTGAATATTTGTTTAAAGTTTTCATCTGCATTTTCTCTAAGATCTTCTAATGCACACCAAATTACCATTATATCCGACAATGCCTTTGATAAATCTTACTGTTTACTCTGCAATGCTACTAAGCTGCAATGTATATAAGAAACCAGTTACTGCGACTTAAAGTGATACTAAAAATTCACTGTTGATGATAGAATTTAAATATAAAAGGGCATTAGATGAAGTTACAAGATTAGAATCATTCTGGAGGTCTTCAAGTGCATGAACTATATATATGTATGACTTCTTAAATGTAATCACTGCATCATGACGTTCTACCCATTGAGTTTCACATAGTATCTTTAATTTCATTATTTTACTATGTTCAGAATTGTTAGAAGTGCCTGCTTCAATAACTGACTAGATAGGCAGTTCTTTTTGCAGAACCAAAAAAAATGTAGCAATACAAGATACAAGATGTTGATAACGATTTTAAATAAAACTGTTTGCTTACGAACATGGTGTATTTAAATTATGAATTATGAATAGGTACACATTGCTTACGACCATTATAATCATTAATCATTTGATAATATGAAATATTAATAAAATAAAATTACACTGGCAATGGTGGGAGTGGCTTCAGCCCCTTAGCCCCCCCACCCTAGCGTACGCCACTGCTTTAACCCAATGACTTTTGAATTAATTTTCTATTATATTAAGTGTTGTGCTGAATTAATTTTTGAATATTGAATATTTTTTTAATAATTTTCTTATATAGTGTCTATATATAATGTCTTATAAAAATGCATGTAGAGAATATTTTTTTTTTGTTTTTGCGAACCAGTGATTTCCAATTATTGCGCATATCTGTATAATCAGTAGGTACATATTAACAAAATATTTAATAATAAATTTAAAAATCACATCTTTACAACTCATAATCAAAAATATTACCGTTAAAATCCTAATGTTAAAAAACAACGTATGTCAATTACCTACTATCTTGCTATTATGTAACATCATAATTTTGTTTTGGTCAATTACTGGAAATGCAAAATATATATTTACTTGTAAAGTCATTGGAATAAATTAAAATTAATTTTTTTATTCCAATTGATATATTATTTTCATTTCTAGAGAGTGTTGCATATTTAGTATATGTAGCAATCACACTCGATTTTATTATAGAGCTAAAAATTTTAAACTAAGAATGTGAATTGCGGAGGGTTGTTGACATATTAATATTATATTTATATTGGATATTTACTCTGATGGTAAGATTATAAAATGTAATTTATAAAATATATATTTATTTATTAAGTATCTACAATGCTTTATTTGCTTGATCAGTAATTGGGTTAATTTTTATTTCTTTTTATAACTAAAGCTTTCAATTGATTAAATATAACAATGTTAATATTATTTATGATATTATGAATAGAGTTAAACTTGAAGTATTAGAAGAAGGTGAAATGTGGAACACAAATATAGAACCAAATAATATTGCGGCAAATTTTGAGTAAGTTAATTATTTTTAGAAATTTATTTTGTAACAGGGAATTCAATATCTTAATTCAACTATATTAATTATGAAATTAACATAATTTCCTGTAAATACGTATTTGTTTTGTGTAAAAGATGTAAAGATGATATCGATATATACGAGAATCCGATAATAGAAAATTTTCTTAAATTCAAAGAAGAATATCAGTGTGCATAACATTATATTTCTTTTCTACATTCATCTAGTACTACTTACGTAAAGAAAGAATTTTAAAAATATGAAATTTCTTTGTTTTGTGGTGGAGTTGGGTGATTTACAATACTACTAAGCACCAGCGCGTTATTCACAATACAGAAAAAAAAACATGGAAAAATTTTATTTTATCATTGAGAGTTCTTTAAACTGGTTGCTCACATGCATTATTTTTAACTGTTTTGTTAATAAACTAATAAAAAATATTATAGACTATTATAAATTTAATATAATTTGATAAATTAAAATGATAACTAAATCATTTAACTTCTGTTTAATTGTATTTATTTTAATTTATAAAATATATATTTATTTAGTTTTTTTTTTATATATTTAATTTGTAAAGTATCTACAATGCTTTATTTGATTGATTAGTAATTGAGTTAATTTTTTATTGCTTTTTAATAACTAAAGCTTTCAATTGATTAAATATAACAATGTTAATAATATTTATGATATTATGAATAGAGTTAAACGTGAAGTATTGGAAGACGATGAAATGGCAAACACGTCTGTAGAATCAAATAATATTGCGGCAAATTTTGAGTAAGTAATTATTTTTAGAAATTTATTTGAACACAGGGAATTCAATGTTTTAATTCAACTATATTAATTATGAAATTAACATAATTTCCTGTAAATAAGTATTTGTTATTGGGATACTTAAACTATTCATATATAGATTTAAATTTGAATAATATATTTTCATATTTTACAGACATTGTGGTAGGTGTAAGTGTAATTATAACCACACAAAATATATATTTATATTCTATAATTATTAATTTACATTTAAGATTACTTTAAAATTATTTTATCTTGATTATAGATTTGAATTCAATGCACCAACTTTTAATATCTATTTAATTATATGCTAATGAATGGATGAATGTGTATTAAATGTGCAAATATACACAAAAACTAATGAATAAATATTTACAAATATGTTGTAAAAATATTAATTAATATTCATAAATATACCCAAAATGATTTATAAATACTCGAAAAGTATGCACAGTTATTTTTATTTAAATGTATATGAAATCATATTAGTAAAAATTACAATTATGTTCTAATTTATAATAACGCTATATAAAACTAATACTTGTCAGTAGTTGTTTAACACAACAAAAAAATTTTATTTTATCATTGAGAGTTCCTTAAACTGGTTGCTCATATGCATTATTTTTAACTGTTTTGTTAATAAACTAATAACAAAAGTCATAGACAATTTTAAATTTAATATAATTTAGTAAATTAAAATTATAACTAAATCATTTAACATCTGTTTAATTTTTATGATTTGATAAGGGCCTGGGATTTCTTTGAACCCTCAGCACCCCCTAAAGATCAGTTTGAAAATAGCCTGAATGAAAATGAAAACCTTATGCACCCAGTGGTAGATTTTTATTTTTTTATAATTTGCTATTTTTTGATTGTAATTTAATCAGTGATTTTTAATAAAAGAGACATATTGCGTAGATTCTTTTACCCATTGACTGTTGAATTAATTTTCTATTAAATTAAGTGTTGTGCTGAATTAATTTTTAATTATTGAATATTTTATTAATTATTTTCTTATATAGAAATGTCTTATAATTATGCATATAGAGAAAATTTTTTTTTTTGTTTTTGCGAACCAGTGATTTCCAAATCTTGTGCATATCTGTATAAACAGTACATTTCAATAAAATATTTAATTGTAAGTTTTAATATCACATTGTCACAACTTATTATCAGAAATATTACTGTTAAAATCATAATGTTAAAAAACAACGTATACCTACTATCTTGCTATTATGTAGCATCATAATTTTGTTTTTTTCAATTACTTAAAATGCAAAATACATATTTACTTGTAAAGTCTTCTACTTATTCTTCTTCTCCTTCGTCTTCTCCCCCAACTATTTGGGGTCGGCCACCCTGGTCCTACACTTCCACTTAACTTTAATAATACTTTAATAACTTAAAAAATAATTTAATAACTTAAAAGTCATCTGAATATATTAAAATTTAATTTTTTTTATTCCAATTGATATATTATTTTTTTATCTAGAGTGTTGCATATTTAGTATATGTAGCAATCACACTTGATTTAATTATAAATCTAATAATTTTAAAGTAAGAATGTGAATTGCAGGGGGTTGTTTTCATATTAATATTTTATTAATATTTTATATTTACTCAGAGGGTAAGATTATAAATTGTAATTTATAAAATATATATTTATTTAGTTTATTTTTTTATATATTTAATTTGTGAAGTATCTCCAATGCTTTATTTGATTGATCAGTAATTGGATTAATTTTTATCTCTTTTTAATCACTAAAATTTTCAATTGATTAAATATAACAATGTAATTAATATTTATGATATTATGAATAGATTTAAACGTGAAGTATTGGAAGAAGATGAAATGGCGAACACGTCTGTAGAATCAAATAATATTGCGGCAAATTTTGAGTAAGTTAATTATTTTTAGAAATATATTTGGAAACAGGGAATTCAATGTTTTAATTCAACTATATTAATTATGAAATTAACATAATTTCCTGTAAATACGTATTTGTTATTGTGATACTTAAACTATTTATATATTGATTTAAATTTGGATAATATATTTTCATAGTTTAGAGACTTTGTGGTAGGTATAAGTGTAATTGTTAACCACACAGAATATTTATTTATATTTCATAATTATTTATTTTCATTTAAGATTACTTTAAAATTATTTTCCCTGGATTGAAGATGTGAATTCAATGCACTAACTGTTAAATATCTATTCAATTATATGCTAATGAATGGACCAATTTGTATTAAATGTGCAAATACACACAAGAAGTAATGAATAAATATTTAAAAATATGTTGTTAAAATATTAATTTACATTATTCATAATTACACCGAAAATTATTTATATATACTCGAAAAGTATGCACAGTTATTTTTATTTAAATGTATATGAAATCATATTAGTAAAAATTACAATTATTTTCTCATTTAGAATAATACTATATAAAACTAATACTCGTCAGTAGTTGTTTAATACTGAAGATGAAAACATTGTTTTCGAAATATGTATTTGATGAACAAAAACATATTATTTTGTTGAAATTGGGTTTTTATTTATATCTATAAATAATCTTACAAGTAACTCAACACTAAAAAAAAAAAAATCTTTTGAGAATACCCCATCAATCTTCATAGATAGATTAAGATGAATAAATACAAGAATAAAATTTCCAAGAATACTTTTAAATTTTGACTCAGAATTTTTTAAAAAAAATTTGTTTCAATTATTGTGACATTTATCTTGGACAAATTAAAGTACACAGGTGATAGTAAATATAATATTATTATTTAAAAATTCTAATTTTACGATTATTATTATTTAATTTAGCATTAATTTACTTATTAATACTGTGTATGATAATTAAAATAAAAATATAACTATAGAATATAATATTTGGTCATAAAGATATTAAAAAAAAAAATTACTAAGCACTTGAAAAAACGAACTGAATGACATCTAAATAATAAATCTGTATATTACAAGACTGCATAATTATTTATAACGTATTTATTGTTTTGTGTAACAGACGTAATGCTGATATCGAAATACACCAGGATCCGATCTTAGAACAACTTACTAAATTCAATGAAGAATATCGGTATGCATTATATTATATTTCTTTTCTACTATCATCTAGTAATATTTACTTGAATAAGGAATTTTAAAAATATTAAATTTCTTAGTTTTGTGGTATGGGTGGGGGATTTACAACACTACTTAGCACCATTATGTTATCCACAATACAGAAAAAAACATGGAAAAATCTTATTTTAATGTACTTAATAATTAATTATAAGGTAATTTGTACCTTATAATATAAAATACAAAATTGTATGTCAAATACATTTCTCTCTACGCTTCTAATTTAATATCTAAGTTATATATGTTTTTAAATAATTTAATATGTGCAAATGTGTGGATCTATTAATAAATGGATTATATTGATAAAATAATCTGTACATATATGATTTATATTTAAGTAATCAATGCTGTGATTTTCAATTGTCCAGATACCATTGTTCAGATATCAGATAGGTATCTGTTAAGTATATGTTCATTTGAAAAATAAACATCCAAATAAACGCCTATTTTATTCTATAATATTATCTATGATGCAAGTGTGTCATTTTAATTAAACATCATAAAATTATCATGTAGAATAAAAGATTAATTTAATACAATACCCATTGCTCTAATAAGAAACCTTTTTAACAAGAAACTAGGTTTACATAAATACATATGCACATAATTTGTATATATAATTAAATAATATATGTACCAACATTTTAATCACTTAGCTGAGAAAATAGTAGAACATTTATGTAATTATTATAATTGTTATTTAAGTATTGAAATTGTGTTTTTTGTTTATAGTAGATTGAAACAATACACAGGGAATAATGGAAGGCCATTATTAAGTGATGTTGACAAGCATACAAGAGATAAACTATACAATTGCGCTAATTGTTCAATTAAGTTTGTGCGGAAGATTGATTTGATAAGGCACACAAGAATGCAGCATACCAGAGAGAAACCGTATTCCTGTAAATTTTGTTCAAAAATGTTTTTCCTGAAGAGTTCTTTGATTAGGCATAATCAACTACATAATGGAGAAAAGCCGTTCAAGTGTGAAGTTTGTTCAACATTTTTTTCGGATTCTTGTACTTTAACAAGACATATGCAAAAATACAAAAGAGAAAAGTTATTCATATGCACAGTTTGTTCTAACTCATTTTCGCGGAAGCTTGATTTGATAAAACACAAAACAATGCAGCATACGGGAGAGAAACCGTATTCCTGTACTTTTTGTTCAAAATCTTTTTACTTGAAACGTTCTTTGATGAGACACAATCAACAACATAAAGAGGTGAAGCAGTTCCAGTGTGCTGTTTGTTCAAAATTCTTTTCTAGATCTCATGATTTGGCAAGCCACATGCATGCGCATAAAAAAGGTAAACCTTTCAAATGTGTGATTTGTTCAAAATTGTTATCGAGTAAGAATAGTTTGACAAAGCACTTAAAAACACATACGGCAAAGAAATCATACTCCTGTAAAATTTGTTCTAAACCATTTCCATTACGTTTTACTTTGAATAGACATATGGAAAAACATGAAAGTGAAAAGTCCTTCAAGTGTGATTAAATTATGAAATGTTCTAAACATATACTTAAACGATTGTTTTTTTTTTAATATCATGTTAAAATGTAACGTATTATTACAAGAATTTTAATTGATTATATTAAAATAAAATTATCGTCGTTCAATTGATTGTAGACTAATTTTTGTTTGAAATCTTTTTCTCTGAATTTTTGTTAGAAGAGAATCAATAGATACATATTGAAGAGAAGCCGCTTCAGTGTGTAGTTTGTTCAAACTCGTTTTTGAGGAAGGATAATTTGGTAAAACACATAAAAACGCATACAGAAAAGAAATCTTACTCTTATGCTTTTTTTTTCTAAGTCCTGATGCACACGTGCGTTTTTAAACGCGCAGTACCACAGCGGTGCCGCAGTATTACTACTCAATGTATACGTGAGCATTTTTAGGTACTAGAAACCGCTCTCCAATATTTCGCAGTCACTCGTTAGTACCGAATTGACGTTGTAGAAATAGGTATATAGAAAAAAAAAATTATTTTCCGTATCTCGTGCATAAAAACTACATCTTAAAACTACTATATTGGGTACACCCATTCACTGGTAATAGACTCAAACGCCGGATATTTTATATATCGTTTATTAATTTTCGAGAAAATAATGAAAATTTTTTTAATTACTTTTGAATGAGTGTGAAATCATTTGAAAAAATAATTCCAAAAAATCACCAAAAAATAAGTTTCAAGATACATGTATAAGATTGTCCACTACTAGATAGATAGTAGATACCACTACTAGAAATGTTCGCTGTTACTCTGAGGTAAGTGATTTTTTAATTTTTTAAGTTAAATCATCTTCTTCTCCTTCGCCTTCTCTCCCAACTATTTGGGGTCGGCCACCCTGGTCCTACACTTTCACTTAACTCTATCTCCCGCACCTTCTTCACTTACTCCCACCTTCCTCATATCACTCGCCATCACATCCCCCCATCTCTTTTTCGGTCTCCCTCTTCCCCTCTTACCAACAGCATGTATTTTCCTTACTAATCTTACTGCCTCAGTCTCTTCCCTCCTTAATACATGCTCGAGCCATCTTAACCTATTCTTTCTCATTTTGTTTACTATCAAAGCTACCCCTTAACTAACTCTGATATACTCATTCCTTATTTTATCCCTTCTAGTAACTCCACTCATCCACCTTAACATTCTTATCTCAGCCACACTCATTCTCTGTTCTATCTTTCTATCTACTGCCCAACATTCCATTCCATACATCATTGCAGGTCTTACCACTGCCTTATAAAATTTACCTATTAACCTAATAGGAATTCTTTTATCACACAGAATACCTGACGCTTCTCTCCACTTCGTCTATCCACACTTAATCCTGTGTTTTATATTCTCTTCGAAATCCCCATCTTTCTGTACAACGGACCCTAAATACTTAAACCTCTCCACTTCTCCCACCACATCCCCACTTAACTTTATTTCTAACCTTTCCCTATTCCCTCTGTGTTCCCTTTCACCAAAATCATACTCTATATATTCTGTTTTATTCCTACTAATCCTTAGTCCTTTACTTTCCAGAGCTTCCCTCCACTCTTCAAGTCTACCATTCACT